>LZPO01117394.1:55172-76359 GCA_001675575.1 Neotoma lepida
GAGAAAAGACCAAGAAATGTATCAAAGCAGACTTATTAGTTGTAGACCAGATTTCTCAAGGGAGACTCTAAAACCCAGAAGGACTTGGACAGTGTGCTACAGACTCTAGGAGACTACATGTGCCAACCCTGATTACTGTACCCAGAAAAATTTTCANAGGACACATGGAAAGAGTAAGATATTCCATGATAAAGTCAAATTTAAACAATGACGATCTACAAAAGAATGTGATAAAAGAAGGTGCTAAAGGGAAACCTCCAAGCCAAGGACGGTAACTACACTCATGAGAACACAGGAAACATATAATCTTATACCAGCAAAACCAAAAGTAGGGAAACACACACACACACACACACACATACCCCTAAAGAAGGAGATGCCTACATGCAATCACCACCACCACCACCACTAACAACAACAAAATAACAGGAATTAACAATTATTGGTCATTGTTATCTCTGAAGATGAATGGTCTCATTTACCCAATAAAAAGACACAGACTATCAGAGTGGATGCACCAACAGGATTATTCCTTTTACTGCATACAAGAAACACAACTGAATATCAACAGTAGCTATTACCTCAGGGTAAAGGGTTTGGGAAAAGATATTCCAAACAAATTGATCTTTGAATATCTTGACTAGAAGAAAGCTAGTGTGCCCATTTTATTATCTGACATAATAGACTTCAAATTAGAATTAATCCAAAGAAAAGGGAAGGACAGGGCATATTCATCAAAGGAAAATTCAGCCAAGATGACATTTCAATTCTTATCATCTATGCTCCAACACAAGGTTACCCAATTTGGTAATAGAAACACTACTATAGCTTAAATCACATATTGACCCTCACACACTGATATTGGGAAACTTCAATACCCCACTCCCACTAAAGGACAGGTCATCCATGCAAAACCGAAGAAGAAAAATGCTGGGACTAACTGACATTATAAACCAAATGAACCCAACAGATATTTACAGAAAATCTCACTCAAACACAAAAGAATATTCCTTCTTCTCAGAACCTCACAGAAAATTCTCTAAAATTGATCACTTTGACACAAACCAAGTCTCAATAGAAACAAGAAAATTGAAATAACTCTGATGGAGATATCTTTCTATACACTGTGAATATGTGTTGCTCTGATTAGTTGATAAATAAACTGCTGATGGGCCAGTAGCAAGGCAGGAAGTATAGGCAGGATAAGCAGACAAGGAGAATTCTGGGAAGAAGAAGGCTAAGTCAGGAGATGCCAGCTGGCTGCCCAAGGAGCAACATGTAATGAGACGCAGGTAAAGCCACAGAACACGTGATGACATATAGATTAATAGAAATGGGCTGAGTTTAATTGTAAGAGCTAATCAGTAATAAGCCTGAGCTAATGACCAAGCAGCTATAATTAATATAAGCTTCAGAATAATTATTTTATAAGCGGGTGTGGGACCGTGGGGCCTGGCAGGACCCAGACAAAAGTTTCTCCTACAGAACTCCCTGAATTCAAACAGATCACCATGAATTAAAGCTGGATATCAACCAAAACAGAAACAACAGAAAGCTTACAAACTCACGGAAACTGAAAAACTCTTTACTAAATGAAAATTAGGTCAAGCCAAGCATTAAGAAATCAAAGACTTTCTAGAACTCCATGAAAATGAATACACTACATAGCCAAACTTATGGGACAAATGAAAGCAGTGCTAAGCAGAGAAGTTTTAGCACTATGTAGCTATATAAAATAATTGGACAGATCTGGAACTAGCAACTTAACAGCACACCTGAAAGCTCTAGAATAAATAAGTAAGCACAACCAAGATGAGTAGATAGCAAGAAGCAATCATGGAGAGGGATGAAATCCATAAAATAGAAACAAAGTGTGAACAATACAAATAATCAAAGAAATTAAGAATTTGTTCTTTGAGAAAATATGCAAAATAGAAAAACTTTATTCAAACTAACTAAAAGACAGAGAAATAGTTTCTAAGTAATAAAATCAGAAATGAAAAGGGGATGNTAACAGTAGACCCTGTGGAACTCCAGAGACTCAGAAGGACATATTTTAAAAACCTGTACTCTGTCAATTGGAAAAACTACAAGAAGTTTGATAGGTACCACTTAACAAAGTTAAAGCAAGATCTAGTAAATAATTTAAATACCTATAACCCCTAGTGAAATAGAAGGAGTCATTAAAAGTGTCAAAAAAATAAGCCTGGGNCAGATGGGTTTAGCACAGAATTCTACCTGACTTTCAGGTAAGAGTTAAGGTCAATACTCTTCAAATTATTCCACANAATAGAAATAGAAGGAACACTGTCCAATTCATTTTAAGAGATCACAGTTATCCTGATACACAAACCATATAAAGACCAACAAAGAAAGAGACCTACAGACCAATTACCCTTATGAACATAGATGCAAAATTACTTAGTAAAATACTTGCAAATCAAATCCAAAAACACACTAAAAAATCAGCCACCATGATCAAGTAAGCATCATCTTAGATATGCAAGAATGGTTCAACATATGAAAATCATTAAATGTGATACACCATGTAAGTAAACTGCAAGAAAAAAAAACATATGATCATCTTACTAGATGCCAAAAAATCCTTTGACAAAATCCAACACTCTTTCATGAGAAAAGTCCTTGAGAGATTAGTAATACAAGGAGCACATCTAAACANAATAAATAAAATTTACAATAAGCCTATAACTAACATCAGATTAAATGAGGAGAAACTCAAAGGAATCATTAAATTTGGAAACAAGGCATGGCTGTCCACTCTCTCAATATTACTCAGCATAGTACTTGAAGTTGTAGCTAGAACAATAAGAAAATTGAAGGAAACCAAGGGGACACAAATTGAAAAGGAAAAAGTCAAANTATTAATATTTTCAGAAGATANGATAGTATATATAAGCAATCACAAAAATTCTATCAGGGNACTCCTACAGCTGATAAACACTTTCAGTGAAGTGGCTGTATACAATATTAACTCAAGAAAAGAATTCAGCAGTCCTCCCTCCTATAAAAAATGACAAATGGACTGAAAAAGAAATCAGGGAANCAATACCCTTGATTAAAGCCACAAACAATATAAAATATCTTGGAGTAACTCTAACCAAGCAAGTTAAAGACATGTATGACAAAAACTTCAAGTCTTTGAAGAAAGAAATTGAAGAAGGTATGAGAAATTGGAAAGATCTCCCATGGATTTTGGATTATTAACATAGTAAAAAAAAAGCCATTCTATCAAAAGCAATCTACAGATTCAACTCAATCCCCATCAAAACTCCAACACAATTCTTTTCAGAACTTGAAATGACAATACTCAATTTCATATGGAAAAAACAAAATTTCATACAGAAAAAGAAAATCCTATGATAGATAAAACAATCTTGAACAATAAAATATCATCTGGAGGTATCACCATCCCTGATTTTAAGTGGTACTAAAGATCTATAGTAATAAAAATCTCATGGTGTTGTCATAAAAACAAACATGTTGATCAATGGAATTGAATTGAAGACTAGATGCCCCTAAATGGAAGAGTGGATAAAGAAAATGTGGNAATACACACAGTGGATTACTTCTCAGCTGTAATTTTTTAATGACATCATGAAATTGGAAGGCAAATGGACAAACCAGAAAAAATTCATCCTCTGTTAATTAACTCAGACATAGAAAGACATATATTTGTCTGTATTCATTTATAAGTGGATATCAGCTGTTAAGTAAATGATAATCAAGCTACAATCGACAGGCCCAGAGAGATANTAAAGAGGATGGGTGTAGGAAGGACACATTGATCTCCCTGAAAAGGGGAAGTGAGATTCTGTGTGTGGACTGGTGGGCAGCTTGTGAGACAAGAGCAGGANTGATCAGGTTGGAGATAAGGGAAAGAGGAAGAGAATTCAGAAAGAAATACAAGTGAAATTGATGGCCATTTGGGGGTGGTGATGTGGATTCCTGTGGTGATATATTGTGTACCCTAATAAAATTTGCCTGAAGAGGATAGAAGAAGCCACTAGATTAAACACAGAGGCCAGGCAGTGGTGGCACTCACCTTCAATTCTAGCACTTGAAAGGCAGAGATAAATCTGGATCTCTGAGTTCAAAGCCACCCTGGACTACATGAGATTGACTCAGTCTAGAAGGGAAACAGACCCAGACAGTGATGGCTCACATCTNTAATCTCAGTACTTGGGAATCACATGCCTTTAATCCCAACACTTGAGATCTCACACCTTTAATCCCAGTATTTGGAAAGAACAAAAGGCATTAATCCCAGCACTAGTAAGGAAGTGATGGCTGGGCAGAGAAAGGTATATAAGGTGTGAGGAGACAGGGACTAGAGTCTTTTTCAGGCTGAGTCCTAGAGGTAAGAGGTGGCTGTGGCTTATTCATTTGTCTCTCTGATCTTTTATCATTTACTCCAATATATGGCTCCAGGTATTTTTATTAAAAGACTATTTAGATTTCATATTACAGGATCCTAGTGCAATGGAAACTCCCTCGAATCTATGANGGTGCCCCTAGTGAGAACTCTTAGTAATGAGTGAGATGGATTCCCAACTGACCATCTCTTGTAGCCAGGCAAGGCTTCCAGTGAGGGATTGAGTTGCATTTCATTGAATTGTTAGACCTGTCTCTTATACACATCTAGATGTGTATAAGAGACAGGTGGTGCCCCACTGCTGAGGACAAAGTCCACAGAGCTCATTGAATATAGACAGATTGCCGGGCGGTGGTGGTGCACGCCTTTAATCCCAGCACTCAGGAGGCAGAGACAGGCAGATCTTTGTGAGTTTGAGGCCAGCCTGGGCTACCAAGTGAGTTCCAGTTCCAGGAAAGGCACCAAAACTACACAGAGAAACCCTGTCTTGGAAAAATAAAAAAAATAAAAAAAAAAGAATATAGACAGATCAAGCTGGTGCCTGCATGGAGCCTTCACTCTTATATTCCAGTCTCTTTGCCATGGGGAGACACTCTGCAGGATATGGAAAGAGAAACCTGGACACCAACTTAGCCACAAAACCTTCAACCTACAATTTGTCCTGTCTGTAGGATGTGCTGGGACAATGGTGGCACAGAATTTCTGGGATTAGCTAACCAATATCTGATTTAACTAGAGGCCCTCACCATGAAAGTGGAGGCAATGATACACACTACCGGGATAGCCCAGAGACCTAGGGTAGAATCATACAAAACTAGTTTAAAAAAAATCAATGAAAAGATTCCTAATGATATTCTGCTTCCTAATGATATTCTTCTACACTTATAGACTGATGCCTTGTCCAATTGTCATCAGAGGAGTTTTCTTAGAAAGCTGATAGGAACACTTACAGAGACCCACAACCAGACATTACACAGAGAGTCTAAATTGGAGGTCTCCATTGTGTTCTTTTCCTTGGAGATTGGGGACTCCCNCAAAAGAGGGGAAAAANAATTGTAAAAGGCAGAGTGANTAGAAGATGCCAGGAAANCATGGC
This sequence comes from Neotoma lepida, assembly GCA_001675575.1. Classification (NCBI taxonomy): domain Eukaryota; kingdom Metazoa; phylum Chordata; class Mammalia; order Rodentia; family Cricetidae; genus Neotoma; species Neotoma lepida. The sequence goes on from LZPO01117394.1 coordinate 60,662, forward strand.
CCATTGAATCAACTAAACAGGGCTCAGAATCTCACAGAGACTGAAGAGGCAAACATGAGTCCTGCATGGGGTGGTGTTACTGTTATGCCAAAANGTTGTTTTTACTCTTTACTCCTTTGGGGATCCAGACACACAGCTCCCAAATAAGTCACACCTGGAGGCTTATTGCTAATTATAAATGCCCAGCCTTAGCTCAGCTTGTTTCTTGCCAGTTTTTCTTANCTTGAAATTATCCCATCTACCTTTTGCCTCTGTACTTTTTCNTTTTCTTCTGTATATCTTGCTTTCACTCTTTCTCCATAGCTGGATGTGTGGCTGAGTGATTGGCCTCTTGGATCCTCCTCTCCTTCTCTCTCACTCTTTCTTCCTTTTTCTCCCAGATTTCTCCTTCTGTTTGTTCTCTCTGTCTACCAGCCCTGCCTATCCTTTCACCTGCCTGGCTATTGGCCATTCAGCTCTTTATTAGACCATCAGGTGTTTTAGACAGGCACAGTAACACAACTTCATAGAGTTAAACAAATGCAGCATAAAAGAATGCAACACAGCCTGGCGGTGGTGGCCCACGCCTTTAATCCCAGCACTCGGGAGGCAGAGACAGGCGGATCTCTGTGAGTTTGAGGCCAGCCTGGGCTACTGATTGAGTTCCAGGAAAGGCGCCAAAGCTGCACAGAGAAACCTTGTCTCGAAAAAAAAAAGAATGCAACACATCTTTACATCACTAAACAAATGTTCCGCAGCATAAACAAATATAATACAACTTAAAATAATATTTCACAACAGGTCTGCACTAGCTTGATGTTTTTGTGGGACTCTTAACAGTGGAGCAGGGGTGTCTCTGGCTTGTCTGCTCTTGGGACCCTTTTTCTTCTACTAGGCTTCCTTGTTTAGCCTTGATATGAGGGTTTCTGCCTCGTCTTATTGCATCCTGTTCTGTCATGTTTGGTTCTTGTCTCTCAGAAGCCTTTCTTTTTTCTGAAATGAAAATGAAAGAGTAGTGGAACTAGGGGAGAGGGAAGGTGGGTGGAGTATTGAGAGTGGAAACTCTGCTAGGGATGTGTTGTATGAGAGAAGAATCTCTTTAATAAAATAAAGTTCAAAAAATAGGGTTCAATAATAACTTTGAGATATACAGTGTGCTGTACTTATCATCAAGTCTAAAAATTTAGAAAAGTATGAAATGACATTTTATTGTGAAAACAGATGTAGTTCTAACCTTTATAGGAAGAGGCCCTTTTGTTAAAGTCAGCATGGGACATGGCACAGTGCATCATGCTGGACTTGCATCAAACAGAACTGTAGGTTGAACAAGACCATCTTTGACAGCTCAGGGACCTTATACTATTTGGGCATGGGTATTCTTTGCTTATTTACTTTTATTTTGTATGTATGAGTGTTTTGTTGGTAATAATGTCTATAGAGCAATGCATGCAGCACATGCCTGAAGCAGGTGTCAGTATTCCCTAGAATCATAGTTNCAGAAGGTCCTTATCCACTATGTGTGTGCTGAAAATTGAATCCAGGTACTCTGAATATCAGGCAGAGTACTTAGCATTCTTTATAGAGAATAATTTGTTTTTTAAACAACTTCCCTGTTTTGCAGTTATTTCCTTTAATATTTAAATTAAATATTTTCAAACAAATTATTTTGGCTTATCTATTTTCATTAATACAGAAATAGACTGGGGTTGAAATAGTGGGCATACTGTTACCAGATGTATCAATTGATGACTCTTCAGTTCAAAAAACATAAGCAACAATGTCAATCCATGCATGTGGTCTCTCCAAGACAACCAATGATTGCAAGAATAACACTCTAAATTTTCTCTGAGTTAGTACAGAGCACCATAAGTAGTTCTAAGANATCTTTTGAGCACATATGCTCCCCATTTCATGAAAGCTACATCTAGTGTTCTAAAGTTACACAGCCTAGTCATACTGGTTAATGAAGCTCAGGGTAGCATAGAAAACATGCTGGGGATTTCAGTCAGGTCAATGTATGTTGCTCCCTTGTTCTCTTGCTTCAGTGACAGCATCTCCAATTGACCATTCACCATGCTATTCCTCTCTTCTGTGAAGAGCAGCCCCAGTGTTTACTATAGACCATGTCATAAGCATGACTGAGAAATATATGCCATTTATATGTTCCACCTTGACACATAGACTTGATTAGTTTTGTGCATTGTATGAACACACAATTTTAAAATTGATTTTAACTCAACACAAATGAATGGCTATACATAGTGTGCCCATTTATAAGGAATCCCGAGTGAGAAAGAATTCATAAATGTTTAATCAGTTCATCACATTTTTGCAAGGTTATTTTAAGTTAAACATTTTACATTAAACAATGCTTTACAATTATATTTTTCTTTCCTTCCTTTTTTTTCTTTTTTTTTTTTTTCTTTTTTCAGGACAAGGTTTCTCCGTGTAGTTTTGGCACCTTTCCTGGAACTCACTCGGTAGCCCAGCCTTGGCCAGAGATCCGCCTGCCTCTGCCTCCCCAGTGCTGGGATTAAAGGCGTGCACCACCACCGCCCGGCTCCTTTCTTTTCTTCTTCTTTCCTTTCAGTGTTTAATGCTGATGTGTGTGTGTGTGAGTGTGTGAGCATCGAGAAAAAGACATTCACCTTTACATGCATATGTGGAGGCCAGAGACCAGCTTTGGGTATTGCTCTATATCACTTCACCATATGTATTGATGCAAGGTATCTCACTGTATCTGAAGTTAACCATTTTGGTTAGCCTGGGTGGCCAGCAAGCACTCAAGATCCACTTGTCTCCTCCCAACAATCCAGTATGCTGTGTCATCTTCCCACCTCCTATTGTCTCAGTTTCTAAAAATTAGTTCTAGAACAATGATATAAAAAGGTAAAAAAAAAAAAAGGTAATGGGAATGAAATACATTATTTATATGCACAGAAGTTACATAATGAAATCCATCATTTTATGTAATTGACACACTCTAGTAAAAAAACGATATTTGATACTCACATACAAAATTGGATTGGGTTATTTACTGTGAAAGGTGCATGAATCTGTGACTCAATTATAACAATATTAAGTTACTTTAAAAGTGTTTGAGTTGAGCTCATATTTAATAAGCAAAGAAAATGACATCTGCCAGGATTTCTTCTAGGATGTCAGTGAAAGGCAGAGCTGATATGATCATCACAATTGGATATGACATCTAAGCAGCATCTTCCAGACCTGACATTGAACAGAAGAACACTGTGCTGTGTGATTCAACAGGTAAACATTAAATGTCTCAAATGCCTCAGAGCTGTAGTTGAGAGATGTGGATAATACAGTTTGTGGAGTTAGGAGTTCTCCTAGTGTTCTCTTTGCTATAGAATAAGAAAAGTTCCTGAAAACTTAAAATGACCCTTTAGAAAAATTTATATTCTATCATATATATATATATATATATATATGTGTGTGTGTGTGTGTGTGTGTGTGTGTGTATTCTTTATCAAAATCATAGTAAGTAAAAATCAAAAGCTGGGTTTATATCTGTTAATTTCTCTCCTGAGATGACAATAATTACATGACATGATCTACACAAAATATGAAAAATTCAATGTATTTTGAAAGAATTAGGCATCTTCTCTACCAAACAGTATCAAAGAAAATATCTGGCTACCAAAACTGCTGTTTTATTTTGCTAATCGATAAATATGATTGTTTTTGCAATGAAAATTGCAAGATTCCAAAGTAGACACAAATTGTGGTAAATCATCTCACATAGCCAGGGCACAGGGGTGTTCCATTATCTGTAAGGAATTCTCTATCCCACCACCCAGCTCCCAAGTAATAACACAGAGACTTATTATTAATTATGGAATCTTGGCCTTAGTTTAGGCTTGTTTTAACTAGCTCTTATAACTTAACCCATTTCTACTAATCTATGTTCTATCATGTACCACCATCCTGCCTCTTCCATGTCTCCTGGTGCCTTCTGTGTGCCTCAACTCCTCCTCCTCTTCTTTTTTCTCCCTAGAAATCCCACCTATACCTCCTGTCTAGTATTGGCCATTCAGCTTTTTATTAAACCAATCACAGCAAATGCAGCTTCATAAGTATGAAAATATCCCACAATTATCCTATAGTAGTGACTGTAAGACTGTTGTGTCATCCAAAGAAATTTTCTAATAATATTTTAGAATTAAATATGAAGAAATTTTCATTTCTATAACTTTTAGACATTTATGTCAAAAAGTTTTTTTAAAACTTTTTAAAAATAATATGGCAACATGTAGACCTTAACATATATTTTATTTGTAAAAGCTGCATATACCTTCTTAGACTAATAACTATTTCAAAGATTGTTTATGTATTTAATTTCTATAGGAAATTTGGAACTATTGACAGGATTCACCTGATCCTTTCTTACTCGATAGAACAGAACTTCAAGTAGTTTTCCTTTATGTCTAATCACTTGCTTCTTGATATTTTGCACCTTCATAGAACAGGCCTATACACTTTTACACCACTATGTGAACTGTGGCAAATTTAATCTTTAAACATTTAATGTAATTTTTTATAATTTAGCCATTGCTTTCAAGTATCCCTTCAAGTGTTTGTGTGTGTGTGTGTGGGTGTGTATGTGTGTGTGTGTATTGTATTTGTGTGATTCTGTGTCTGTGCCTACCTGTTATATTCTTAAATATTCATAACCTTACTCAGAGTCCAAGGACATTGTTACTATAAGAAATGAAAATAATGAGTTTTTTTGTTTGTTTGTTTTGTTTTTGTTTTTGTCTTTTTTTTTTTTTTAGAGTTGAAATCATGTTTTTGGTTATCTGGTTACTAATATGAAAAGTATTATCAAATGACAGGACTTAGGAATTTGCTATTGTAAAACTGAAAAAAATGAAGAACAGAAACACTGAGTAACATTGCTTTGGTTACACAGTTAGGTAATTGGGCTTCTACATAGGACAGTGGAGAGCATTCTCAGATGTCATCAGTCAGTGGCAGTGAAAATCCTGTCTCTGCCTCTTTCTGGCTAAGAATGGAATGTGTCACTAATGCCTTCCATGATCCAGGTCATAATCCCGGGAACTGTTTATCATTTTGCCTGCCAATTACTGAATTCTAGAAAAAGCTACAAAAACATGTTGAAAATTATGAACGGCAACCTGGTCAGTGTTATTTTAATAACAACACACAAACAAGTACTACCAATTAAAATAGAATATGAAGACCTTCAGAGGAAGGCAGTTAAATATATCCCTGTCTGCAATGCTAAAATTGTGATTATCTAGTAATACATTCTATATCTTGAATAGATAACTTTGGCAATTAGAATAAAATCATTTCAAACAAGGTTTGAAATTCCTAAGCTCAAATTCCTAATCATTCAGATTATTGCTTTGTGGATGAAAACAGCCATCTTGTAGATTTTTTTTTGATATTTAAATAATGAGTAGATATGTAATGGTATACTAATAGAAAGAGTTAATTCCAAAGAAATACCTCCTAGGAAGATTCAAAAGTCTCATTTTGAATATCTTTGTGAAAAATACTGACAGGTTAAGAAGATCAAGTTAAAGGCAGAATTGGTCCATTTAATTCTCACAGACTTTTGTCATACTGACTTAGCTTTTTAGTATGATGTAGTATTTATATCATGTATATCAATTGTCTTGAAAAGTGAAGGACAGAATGTCATCAGCCTACATATTTCCATTGAAACTAGTTCATTTCGTGCTAAGGTTTTTTTAAATATTTATGTGTATATAAGATGAGAAGAAGTAATGATTTATTACTATCTATATTATATATTGATATTTTAAATTATATGTTCTTAACATTGGTATTATATGTGGCTGTGTGTGTGAATGTGCACATGTTTACATAAGTGTGGAAAACAAAAACGAAGTCGGCAGTTATGAGATGTCTAGGAGCTGCAGTTACATGTGTTTGTGAGGCATAGGTTTATTACCTGGGTTCTATGCCAAGAAAAGAGGTCCAATTGATTATGTAATACATTCTCCTAACATCTGAGCCATCTTTTAGACCCATATTTGTGTTAATTCCTAAGCTCAAAATACTTTACAGTCAAATTCAGTGAATGAATATATAAAATATGCTGGTGACAGTCATTCATAAATATTGACCTTAAAAACCTATGAGTTAATATAGATAATACAACAAGTTTTGTGAAAGTCTCAAATGGACTTTTTCTGCCACCCTTCTTTTCTCTAAAATTACTTGGTTAGTAGTTATTCCATGTCCATTATAATAATGCCTGTTTTGCTTCAAAGTTCTTTTCAAGCATTTCTAATTCTCATTACAAAGTGTGAGATTGGATAGAGCAGATACATGCAAATAGCCACTACAAGAAATAATCAGGAAAATTGGAGTCCTTCCAATTTTCTTTTATTTTAATATAGAGGAATGATAACAAAAACATAATAGCACTAACAATTTACTTAAAGCTTCTGTCTCTTGATCTCCTTGGCTGTGAAATGAAATTTACAGCTATTTTGTGGGTTCATTATTCCAACTACAGAAATTAATATTATTGTATATTTTTTTAGACCTTGTATTAGAGGAGGTGGGAGTGGTGGGTTGAGGGGGGAAGCTGATGGGACGGGAGGAGGGAGGAGAGAGGGATCAGAGGTTGGTATGTAAAAGGAGTGAAAGGTCTTTTTAATAATAAAAAAATAAATAAATGAAACAAAAAAAGAAAAAGAAAAAGAAATACAAGAACCAGGTGGAGGTGGTGCATGCCTCAATCCCAGTATTTAGGAGGCAGAGGCAGGAGAATTTCTGTGAATTCAAGTCGAGCCTGGACTACAAAGCAAGTTCCAGGACAACCAGAGCTACACAGAGAAACTCAGTCTTGAAAAACCAGAGGAAATAATAATAAAAAAAAAGATATAAGAGTTGGTTCAAAATGAAAAAGTATCAGAATTCTGGAAATATTCTATCAAAGATAATCACCAAATCCTTTATCTTTTCCTCATTATACCAACACTGGTTCATTTCACTTTTTCTTGTTATTTATTACATTTGCACATTTTGACAAAACAGAAAATCAAATTTGTGAAGGTTAAATAACTGTTTGAATTAGTTCATTTTAGAATTTAAATTTAATCCTCCTTGAAAAACAGGTTTATATAGGTGATGCAATCCAAGTGCTTAAGGAACTAGAACAACGAACAGGCATTTTGTTATTTCTTTCTAAAAATTAGTAGCCATATAGAAATTAAAAGAAAGAAAGGAAAATGAGAGAGGTAGAGAAAACATAATTTGAAAATATGACAAAACATTGGTGAAACATGGCTTCTACGTTGATAGAACATTGGGAATGCTGTAGAATGTAAAGTAAACACATTTCCCTGATTAGATGTGTTTTTCCAAACATCACATACTGTGGACTCTGATTCCAGAAGTCCAACTTAATTGCTTCTGATGTCACTTTTTCTGCCATTCTACAGCTTCCTGAAATGTATTCTGCAAGTGGAGCAGAAAACATCAACTTTACAAGTTTATTTCAAACATTATTTTTTTTTGTTTAATAAAATTTTTAAACAAATACCTAAAATATGAAACATATGTTAGTGAGGTAGTTTGAGGTAATATACAATAATTTTATTCATTGCATTGCATATAAATTGTGCTAGAAATATTTATTTTTACTCATAGATTTATAATTTGTTAATAGTTAATATTTTCCAAAAATTTTGTTCATTAAAAAATTACAATATATAATCTTATTTTTAAATAACATTTTTTATTTGAAAATTTCATAGAATTTTCTTATAACTTATTAACCCCTGTGTATTCTNTTCCCCAGCATCAAACTTTGAATTTTATTTTCCCTTTCTGTGTTCATCAGGTGCTCTTGCTAATGTGGCCTGCCCTTGTGTGTAGTCCACCTAATAGGGGCCACAACATTAAAGAAAGCTGATTTTGCTCATCCAGCAGTTTTCAAAAGCTAGAGATTTTGTTTATCCTGAATTTGTATGACTCCTGCATGTTGTTGCAATGTATTTGAATTCATTTGTGCAACTGCCCTGGAAAATGCTGTTTCATTGAAATTATCTATCACCTCTGACTCTTATAATCTTTTCTTCCCCTCTTCCTTGAAGATTTTTAAGCCTTAGTGCAAAGTTTTGCTATATATTTTTCATTTAAAGCTGAATACTTTAAAGTCTCTCAGTCGCTGAATATCCACCAGCTGGATATTTCGGTGTTAATTTTTATGTATCACAAGAAGCTTCCCTGATGAGGGTTGAGATACGCACTGATTGATAAGTACAACAAAAAGTCATTAGGAATTGTTTTAATACTTTTTTATTTTCAGAACAATAACATTAAGTTCTTCTTTATGACCTGTATAGCCACATGTTTTTGGTTTCCTTCACAGTTTCCAGAAATAGATGTTCTTTCATGGAGCTGGGTTTAGATTGAACCAGAAAGTGATTGGTTACTCCAACAACCTCCATGCCAATATTGCATCAAGGGGGTTACCTTTTGGGGCCACATATTATTGTATAACATGCCGGNTTCATGACTGGTGAGAGTGATAATTGTTTTCTCCTCCGTTAGCTAGGATATCGCCTTTCAGTACTATAAAAGCTTCCAGTAGTTATGAATCTTCCAGGTAAGTACAGTTTGGTTTCTCCGTGTTTGTGACTCTGGGTACATGATGTCTTTAGCAATAGCATTCTTACTGCCAGGTTCTAGAAGATAATATTTTATTTATCATGTGCTATGTCTTTATCTGTGTCTGGCTTATTCCTTGGAGTTAATGATTTTTCATTCTATCTATGATTAATACAAATTTCAATCTTATTTTATTTATGTTGTTTTTGTTAAGTAGCACTCCAGTATTTATATGCACTATATTTTCTTTACCCATTTGCCTTCTGATAAATATTCAGAGAGTTTCATTTTCTTTTTAATTTTGCATATGTTGAAATGACATGGAGTACAGGGAACATATGGACATACTGATTTAATGTCCNTTGAATAGATATGTAGAAATGCATAGGAAGAATTAGTAGGCCCATATATGAAAATATAATNTCAAAATCATTAAAAGTGCTGATATCCCTTTACATTGTGTGTTAGAGTCATGAAAGTTTAGAACACATTCATGTATCATGAAATGGGCAAGTGACTGCAATATCTGGAAATACGGTGTNAAAAATAGCATAAGGTAGCAGGACACAGAAAACTGGTTGTTAGAGCTTCCATTCCTCCTTAACTGCTTCAAACACATACACACTTACACACACACACATCAAAAAATATAAAAGCATATAAGCTTTTTTCAATTGTTTCCAGAGATAAACATAAACAGTTAAACAAAGCCAATGAATTTAAACATAAAATCTTATGGAGATAAAACAAAAACATTATACTAAGCATNTATCCAGTATAGATAAAAGAAAGGAGCTAAATANTCACCCCCAACAATAGGTAAAACTACAGTGTCTCGCCGGACGGTGGTGGNGCATGCCTTTAATCCCAGCACTNGGGAGGCAGAGGCAGGCGGATCTCTGTGAGTTCGAGGCCAGCCTGGGCTACCAAGTGAGTTCCAGGAAAGGCGCAAAGCTACACAGAGAAACCCTGTCTCAAAAACAAACAAACAAACAAACAAAAAAAAACTATAGTGTCTCATGAAAATCAATGAGATCTGTAGGATTATCATTGTAATTGACTGAATTTTAACAGTTCTTTATGATTTTATTATATGTGCCAGTAAATATGAGTGTTTGTGTTTGATATATAGAAATTTACAGGCTGGTAGAATAGGTATAACATAGTGTGTATTAGAGGGAATAATCTTTTGAAATAGTTTTTACTTTGTAAAACTGTCAACAATAAAAGCTATCACAGAGACACAATATTAAACAGGCAATTAGAATGTGACATGTTACATAAATGCAAACTTTCATGAGAATGTCAAACTTAATTTTCATATGTATGTCAGTTGAAAACACATTGCTAAAATGTTATATCCACTTCTTTTCTCAATGATGAAAATATTGTGAATTAGTTGGAATTAGATAGATAGATAGATAGATAGATAGATAGATAGATAGATAGATAGATAGAAAGATAGATAGATAGATAGATAGATTTTCTGCTTTCTTTTTGGCCTTCAAATTAATTTATTTTCAGATCATATCACAAAGATGTATTAATCAAAACATGCTGGTACCAGCATAAAAACTAAACACAGAGACCAATGGAACACAATAGAGTGGCTAGAAATAAACTCACATGTAAACAATCAGCAAATACAGGATATAAATGTCAAGAATACACAATGGGGGAAGTTTAATTTTTTTAATTTAAATTTTTTTTTCATTTTACGTACCAACCACTGTTTGCCCTCCCTCCCCTTCTCCTGCTCCCCTTCACCTCCCCCCATCCCACATCCATCCACTCCTCATAGAGGGTAAGGCTTCCCTTGGGTATTCAACACAGGCTAGCATACCAAGTTGGGGCATGACCAAGCTTCTTCCCCCTGCATCAAGGTTGATTAAGGCCTTGCACACAGGGAATGGCTTCTAAAAAGGCAGTTCCTGTGCCTGGGATAAGTCCTGGTCCCATTGTCAGGGCCCCACAAATAGATCAAGCCACACAACTGTCACTCTCATTCAGAGGGCCTAGTGTAGTCCCATGCAGCCTTCCCAGCTGTTAGAGACATTTGGTCAGCTATGTTCATAGCAGCACTATTCATAATAGCCAGAACATGGAAACAACCTAGATGCCTATCACCCGAAGAATAGATGAAGAAAATGTGGTACATTTATACAATGGAGTATTATGCAGTGGTAAAAAAACAATGTCATTATGAAATTTGTAGGCAAATGGATGGAACTAGAAAAAATCATCCTAAGTAACCCACACCCAGAAAGACAAACATGGTATTTACTCACTCATAAGTGAATATTACTCGCAAAGTAAAGAATAAACAGGCTACAATCCACAACCCCAGACAAGCTGGGTAAAGAGGAGGACCCTAAGGGGATACACATGGATCACCTCAGGAATGGAAAGGGTTAAGATATCCTGGGTAAACTGGGAAGGGGGGAGTAGAAAGGAAGAGATAGGGAGTGGGAACATGAGGGTTTGAGATGGCCATGTAGGGTAGGACAGAGAGATAACAATGAAAGAAATACCTTGACTGAGTGAACCAATATAGGATTAAGGAGAATTGTGGTGCTAAGGAAATCCCTAGAAAACCACAAGGATGTCCTCAGCTAAGACTCATAGCAATGGTGGAGAGGGTGCGTGAACTAGCCTTCCCTTATACTCAGATTGGTGTCTTCTCTAATTGTCATCATAGAACCTAAATTCAGTAACTGATGGAAGCAGATACAGAGACCCACACCAAGCACTTGGCCGAGCTCCTGGAGTTCAATTGAAGAGTGAGAGGAGGAATTACAGGAGCAACGGGGGGTCAAAATCATGATGGGAAAAAACACAGAGACAGCTGACCCAAACGAATGGGAACTCACTGACTCTGGAAGTTTAATATCTTTAACAAAATGCAATTTTGAGAAGTGGGTATCTGCATGAAAAATGGCAAGACTAGAGGGCAGCTATACTCAGCANAATGCATTCAAAATGGCAAAAATTGGATCGCTAATTTGCACTCTATACTCCCAAAAACTTAAGTGTAAGGAACAACACTGTAAAACTAGACTTATATATGGAGGGAAATCTCAATAGTATTGGATTTTGTAATGATAATTGGAATATGACAGCAAAACCAAATGTGGACAACTGGGGCTTAGATGATTTTTTAAAAATACCCTCCATTTAAAAACAAGAAATTTTCATATAGAACATTTTCTGCTCTATTTTTGATTCAATTATTTTATTGTCTGAAGTATCTACCTTTTTATTGCTAAGAATGAGTTATCACAGTATTTCTCTTCTTTTTTAAAAATGAATTTGAAAATTGCATGCAGCTGTACAATCAGTTCAGATTTTATCATAATAAGAGGCTTGATGATCTCTGCTAGTTTCCAAAATAATTTTGGAATACAATCTACCTGTTTTTTATTGTTCTTTTTATTGAAAATATATTTTTTAAATCACATAATATATCCTGATTATGATTTCCCCTCCCACCATTCCAACATGTTTCTCCTCACTTCCCATCCCATCCTGGGCCACTTCCTTTAATTCTCTCATCAGAAAACAAACAGGTACTCTAGGCAGAGAATCAAGGAAGCTTAAGGCAGAACTTCATCTCTCCCTCTTCTCCAAATCAAAGTCCCCAGCCTCTTCCCCACCACCACAGCAGAAAAAGGTGTTGCAGCCCCAACACATGCACATCTCAGCTCTGGGGAATCTCATGGATCTTCCCTTCCTTGCAGTTTGCTTGATTTAAACCCCCAACTCCAGTGGACTTTAAATAATCTTCCTGTCAATACTGAGTCAGGACCTTATCACCCTGCTAAAGTTTTCTCAAATATATTTATTTCTCTTTAATTTATCATTCATTCATTCACTCATTTTTGAGATAAAGTCTTAGTAGTCCTGGCTGGTTTTGAACTCNTTATGTAGATCAGGTTAGCCTCCATCCTCAGAGATTGGCATTACAGGAGGTTATTACCCAACCCAGATCTTTGCTCATTCTAAGAACTGGATTTCATTCTCCAAACCCTAAAATCATTTTTATTGGAAATGTAAGTAGTCATTTTCATATTNTATTTCAAAATTATGTATTTTATATAAGTAATGGCAATTTAACTACCTTTAATATTTCAAATCAATTTTAGATTTTTAAATAAAATTGATATTTCCTTCACTGGTTTCTTTCTCATTAACATGTAAACATGGTCCTTGAGTGGGTCTTGTGTGCTCAGCATTTCTGTATTTTAATGGAAATGCTGATGTGCAGCAATATTTCCAGCTAAACTTCATTTTTGCTCTAAGGTCATTGAGGTTTCAATGATTAAAAATACTTGAGGATGTACTTCATATTAATCTTGGGAGGGACACAGNTGGATTGACCTCTGTTGAAATTAGATCCGATCTAAAAAGCTGCATCAGTCTTAAAATCAGCTTCATTAAAATTTGCTCAACTTCCAGTAGTTTTTCTAATATATATTTATGTTCCTTGTTTAAATTGAATACAGGATGTGTTCTACAAGAAAATACAGATAAATGTATTCAAAATGAAAATATTTTCATAAAAGTAACAAGAAATCTAATAACTTCAATCCACAGGATTCCTTCTCTAAGACTCAAAACATGTTTTGATAATGAGTTTTCTAATCTGAAAAACATGCCTGAAAATGGTTCATTCATTTATTAATAAGGTTGTTACTCCAAGGATACACACTAAAGAGAAATAGAATCTCATTTTAGTATATTCTCACATCCACTCATTTTAGTATATTCTCACATCCACTCATCTTCTTATTCTAAGCAAGAATTCTTTGATAATTACTGTAAAAAAGTATATATACTAGATGTCTTTAAAAGAAAACTAATGTTCTTTTTTATTTTTTCTAGTAATTTGCTGAATAACTACAAATTAAACTAATCCCCTGAAATTTTATATTAGTAAATATGATAAATAAGTCATAGTTGANTAAGAAAAATGTGTCTACCCAGAATTACAATTTGTCCCCTGACATTTTGCCTGCAATAATATAAAATGATTCTTCATGCCATTTTGTTCNGTTATTGCAGTAAANCCCATGGTGGAAGGATTTGATGTAATCTGAATGCGCNGATGGTTGTAATCTCAAATATTTACTTGTGCAGAATAATAGTACACATAGCTGCTGAAATGTTTTCATATTTTATCTAGACACAAATAGAGAATATCCCTTTAGGTTCAGGGTTGGTTGTTTCTTCCCTGGCCCAACTGGATATTTTTAATTTTTATTTCACACAATAATCAAGACATTTGAATTCAGATAAAATTAACTTTGAATCATTATATCATTATGTAGTGTGATGAGAAACAATTGAGCCTGTGACTTTCTTAAATGTCAATACAATCAGTGACTGTTAGCTTGAATTTGAATGGACTCCTGGTCACAAGCAGTGCTTTTCTAAGACCCATGAAGCCTTAGGGAGGCAGCCAAGTGACTCTCTGAGCCTCTCTTTCTTTCTTAGTAAAGTGGGTACAAAACTATATCATTCACCATTGACATACTTATTAGAAAAATCATGCAGCAAGAAAGCATGAGACTGAATTATTAGCTTCTAACTAACTAGATTTTGGGTTAAAGTCTGCTGTTGTTTTAATTAATGGTTAATGTTTATTCAAGTTGTTATTTATTTTTCTTTCTTTCAAATGAGGCTCTTAAGAGAAAACATAGAATCCACTCAAACCACTGAGCCTAAAAACATAGAAAGAAAAATTTGATTATCAAATCACATGGTAATACTAAATCTTCTGCTTTTGGATATGTGATGTATAAAGAGGCATGATCTTGAAANGAGTATACCCATCCATGTACTTGTTCTGCATGTATAGGGAAGTCTTTCCATAATGAATATTCATCAGTATTGTCAGTAATTTCCCCTTCTTCTTTTATATGGGAAAATCCAATGCATTTGGAGAGGTATTCNCCCATGTAATTTTACCTTGCACAAGTCATCTCTCCCTATAATGTGGCAATAAGGGGCTTTGATATAGTCTGCTTCATTATTGAGAAAGTATATTTCTACTAATACAAAGCCACATTAAATTTTCTAACACTCATTCACTGAGATGAAAGTGCTTGCCCCCAAANTTTAGAACATGAGTTATTTCTCAGAAGCTATGATGGATCCACATAGGACAGAAAACAGGCAGTATTCACTTTTCTAAAACTGACTTAATTTGTTTCTTGTTTAAGTCTCAAGAAATTAGATTTCACATATATTCCTAATCATTTATCTTTATCTTTTCTCCTAGTATCCATCTTGCTTGAAGTTCTTCAACTGAACTGTTTCAGGTTATATTAGTCCTTTCCCAACTCGTAAATTATGCTACCATACTCTGTAATCAATTGTGTTTTATCTAATAGTGAATNCACAGAAGAATTTAAAGATTTTTTTTCCTGACAAATGCACAACTAATCAGTTTAATAACATTAANAAGGATTAAAATTTGTATAACTATCAGTGGATAAGGCTTAATCTACTCTCATTTTTGTATATTTTTACATGCACACCATCATCTTCTGCAGTAAAGAGCCCCATCTAGCTGTGCTGATTTACATAACTTTACATGTAANAAATTAATAATTATGAAATAAATATGTCATTATGTGTTACTTTTATGATTATCACAGTTAGGAGAAATTAAAAAGTACAACTTTGGGGATTTATTTTTTTGTGTGTTTGTTTTGAATACTATAATAATAGATTTTGTGTTAAACTTTAAATTAGATAGGGTTACCCAAGGTACTTTATATTATTTTTGGCTTTTGTAAAGGGTGATGTTTCTCTGATATCTTTCTCAGCACATTTATCATTTGTNTACAGGAGGGCTACTGACTGTTTTGAGTTAAGCTTGTNTCCTGCCACATTACTGAAGGAGTTTATCAGCTGTAGGAGTTCCCTGGTAGAATTTTTGGAGTCACTTAAGTATANTCTCATATTGTCTGCAAATAGTGGAAGTTTGACTTCTTCCTTTCCAATATCTATCCCTTTGATCTCCTTTTGTTGTCTTATTGCTCTAGCTAGAACTTCAAGTACTATATTGAATAAATATG
>LZPO01117395.1:3216-14245 GCA_001675575.1 Neotoma lepida
AGAAAGAAAGAAAGAAAGAAAAAGAGAGAGAGAGATAATGAATGAAAACATCTGCTTTGGAACTGACATACTTGTTAAACATGTTAAAAATTGAACTTGAAGAACATGAAGAGGAATTGGGGGCCAGGGATCTAGGAATATGCTGTAACCTATCCTATGGGGGTGATATTCATTCCCTGGGGAAAGAACCTGGTCAAAATATGTTATATAAAGAAAGGTGAATTTGAGTTGCCTTCACTTCAAGTTGAATATTTCTCAGATGCCCAAGTAATCGAAGATTTAACTTAGAGTCCTAGNCAAGAGCAAGGAGAAGCTTGAAATACCCCATGGGAGTGAAGGGAGGAGAATGTTGTAGACCAAATGGCTGTCANAGACACACACAGCTAGCTGGACAAAGCAATCAGATGACAACTCACCCTCTGCAACCCCCCTCCAGAACACTGACCCACTTAAGCAGCTTTTATCTAGTTTGTCTTATTGATGTACTTTTACAGATACACAATGGAACCCCAGGTACTGAACAAAGTAAGATCCCACAGGAAGTCAAGTGGCCTCATCTGTAGTTGGTTGTTGTTTTACTCTTTAATCTTTGGGGGACAGCCACCCAGCTCCCAAATAAATACATGGAGTCTTATTCTTTCTTATGAATGCCCGGGCTTAGCTTGGCTTGTTTCTAGCCAGGTTTTCTTAACTTAAATTATCTCATCTATCTTTTGCCTCTGGGCTTTTACTTTTTTCTGTTCTAAATACCCTTCTTTACTTCTTCCTCCATGGCTTGCTGTGTAGTTGGGTGGCTGGCCCCGATGTCCTCCTCTCCTTTTTTCATTTCCTCAATCTTCTCTCTTCCTGTTTATTCTCTGCCCGCCAGCCCCACCTATTTGTCTCTCCTGCCTTGCTATTGGCCGTTCAGCTCTTTATTAGACCAATCAGGTGTTTTAGGTAGGCACAGTAACACAGCTTCACAGAGTTAAACAAATGCAACATCAAGAATGCAACTCATCTCTGCATCATAAAACAAACATTTCACAGCACAAACAAATGTAACACATCTTCAATTAATATTCTACAACACTCATCATCTGTACTTGTCCTTTTTCAAACTTCATGAAGACCAACAGTGACTGGAAGGATTCATTTTCATCATCTTCAAAACAAAACAGTAACAACAATAAAAATTTCAAAGCTCCAGTTTTAAATACATGATTAAGTTTCTCGAAATATCCACAGAGGGGGCTCCAGCCACTGGTCATCCTCAGTTCAGTCCCTACCTGGGGAATCTGAGACCTTCACAATTGTAAATTCAATTTGCCAGATTCATATTAAAAGAGACAGGATTTCTAAGCCCCATGGTGGGAGTGACATTGAATACAAGATTGTGTGGCACTTTGGAGAACCCTCTTTTTATTAGCCCCTCCATAATCACATTAACTTAGATGGAAAATTTAAACTAATTCTTTCCCTAGAGGCCCCTGCAATAATAGTTGTAGAAATCTGTGAAAAAAGGATAAATACAATTCAATAATTATATTGATAAATAAAATGAAAATCAACTAATTGTGTCACTCACTCAGATGCTCGGCTCGGCTGTTGCTGGCTTTCTGCTCCACTGCGTGCTAAACTTCTCCTGTCACACTTCAATAAATTTAATTGTGCAGAATAAATGAGCTAATTTTTGAAGTCGCAGGCTCTGTTTGCAAGATAAGAGTGGTGATTTATTGACCTCTCCCAGCTCTGTCGAAGCCTCACCCTCCTTTGGCTGAAACATCAGCAGTCAGCATCGACGGCCATTTCTCTTCTTCCTGTGGTACTCCCTCACTGCTCTCGGGAGTTCTGTCATCGCCTTCTCTCTGCTTTCTCATCTTCTTCCTTGAAATCATAGACTGTACATCCTAACAAGTCAGTGCCCCTGCTTCCTGTTGGCTGCACAAAAGGGTCTGTGGTTTCCCTATAGCACTTTAGGGGGTGGACTATTATTTCATTTTGGCAGCTGTCTGAACCCATCACTCAGAATTGAAGCCCCAGGTTGTGAACTTGCACCTCCCTATGAGGTGACACCCAGTTCCTCTGTAGGTGTGGCAGAGATCATGGGGACAATAGCTCTCATTCTTGGAATTAAAACAGATTCCTGCAACAGGTACACTGATGTCATACTAGATCAAAAATCCTGATGAAACATCATTTTTAAAAGCAAGGCCATTTCCTGGATGCTGGCTGAGATATGACAGCTTAAAATATAGCTGTTCAAAATGTCAAGAATTACATGCATAAGCAAAATAGAAACTGCTTGAAATGGAATAGGTTGGGACCTGAAATAGCTTTTACATACAATTTCTCTGACATGATATCTCCTTTGTATTAATGATGACTTATTCCTCATCTTGGCCCCCAAGGGCTTTTATTCATCTCTTTGTAGGACACAGGATCTCACTGTGTAGTCATGCTGGCATGAGACTTGCTATGTAGACCAGGCTGGTCCCAAGTTTACCACAGTCCTTCTGCCTCAGCCTCCCTAGTGCTGGGATTATAAGCATGTGCTCCATGNCTAGCTCNTATTTTCAATGCCAACCCTAAGCCTGAAACCCATATATGCTTAATAAATAATAATTAAACAAATACATGAAGTAAAAGAATGAATTGTATTTGCATTCAAGCTATCACATTAAAGGACTTCACACACATACATTTTAGCCTGTTGTGGGATGATTTGGAAAATGCACCATTTTATGCCAAATTGTGACATACTAATCCCTTTGTAGTGGGACCAAATAAAGGTTTAGAATAATTCCCTAAAGGAAGAATAGAAATATAATTCTTTGTAATAAGCAAGTCTTATAAGGCATCACTGGGTGTCTAAATAATGTTTGAATTTGTACACAAAGAAAGTATGGCTTATGGCATAGCATAGACTCTTCCTACTGAAGGAATCCTACACATCAGTCTCTCAGAAGGGTGTGTCAATCATTCTGGGCAGGCTCTGGTGACTCTCACCCCTGGCATCCAGGGAAGCAGTGGCACTAACAATTCCGGAATTTGATTGAGGCTTTAACTCTCTGGTTTGGAGAGGCCGGAGCTGCTCATTTGTAATTAGACAAAGGAGCTAGCAGTGAGTGCTTGCCTGTGTGTGTGTGTGTGTGTGTGTGTGTGTGTGTGTGTGTGTGTGTGCTCATGTGTGAGTTCCTGTGAGTGCTTGTGAGTGCCTATGTGAAAATTTGCTGTTTTTTCTTGATATGAAGAAAACACAGGCCTTTCTTCATTCTGTTTCCCTCTTTCATCCTTTATACTCTCATCTAACTACCTTCTTCATTGTATTTTGGAGCTTTGTGCTGCTGAACTGTTTTTATTTTTTCACTACACTTGCACAATCTCTCTGATATAGGCAAACGTGTCCGGGGAAGTGAGGCTGCAATACTCTTAATGGAGCCCTAATGTAAGGCCATTGTCCTGAAACTCATGGGGACCTGCCCTAAAGAGTCTCCAGGTACCTGCTTGAAGGAAGTCACAGAGACAATGAAAATCAGGATAGACTCCCCAAGGGGTATAGAGGCAGGAGGACTTTCATACACTGGATGGTTTAACTGTCATTGTCCCCACAATAACATTAGTTCATGAGTAACACAGCTTTTAAAAGATAGCCAGTAAATCTGGGTGCCGTGTTGTGTGACTCTAATTCCAGTGCTCATGAAGCAGAGACAGGAAGATTTTTGGATGTGAGGCCAACCTGGTTATATAGCCTAGGCCTGTCTCAACAAACAAAACAACTAAAATCAAAAAGTAGTCAGTGAAGGGTATTGATGTAGCTCACTGATAGAACATTTGCCTACAATGGACCCCTTAGGTTTGGTGTCTAGCTACACCCACACACACACACACACACACACACACACACACACACACAGAGAGAGAGAGAGAGAGAGAGAGAGAGAGAGAGAGAGAGAGAGAACAAAAATAAAACAGAAATTTAAAAGAGAATAATAGAATTGGATTTTAGTTAATTTGGTATATTAGCAGAGGGCAGATGTAGTGTCTCTTACTACCAACAATGCACCATTTTCTTCAAGTGAAACACCCACCCACTAGAGCAGTAAGGACCACTGGGCCTTCGCTCCACAGCTTCCCTCATCTCTGCCAAAGTGCTTATTGAATCTCAAACTAAAACCACTTGCGCTCCCGAACTCTCCTCTCCTCTTGGGAGGCAAAAAAAATCAGCAATTACTGTTTGTTTCTCAGAGGGACACAGAGAGAGATTACCACAGGAAATCCATCGAAGATGAGCTTGAGCCAGAGAGAAGCCGGAAACCCACTGAGCCAGCAGCTCTCTGGGACCTGGCACGGAGGAGGGCATATGACACTAAATGCCCCAGAGCCCCCTTGTGAAAGGGGGGATTTGGCATCCATTCTTCTAAACCTGCCCTCAGCCAGGAGTGCCTGGGAATTCTGTGTGGTTGCCTATGGCCGAGACACTGATTTGTATCTGGGCTTGAACTGAAAGGAAAACACGGGCTGAGCTCATTACACGCGGAAAGGAACGCTGCCAAGTTTCACAGGCTGAAATTCCATCAGGGCGTAAGGTTTTACGGGGCTGCAGTGGGATAGCTCATAGAAAGGTTTCCAGTTCATAAAACACTTTCAAAACAGGCTTGCCCCTTTTAAGTTGAGAGGACATTATCATTTCTATCTATGACATCTCTGCAAATGGAACTCAAATCCCCTTTGTGCCGATTACACAGAGTGCAGACGAAATGGAGGGAACTTGGACTAAACATCACCTCCATGAAAAGGTTCCCTTCAGGCAGGATTAGGTGAGAACATGACATCAGAAAATAACATGTCTGTGTACTGCTGCCAGCTCCATATGCTCTGTCTTGTTTTCACAGGTATTTAATTCAACAAATATTTATCGAGTCCCTAACCGGCGTGGAGGACCGCCCGAGGGGGTGGGGTACGGTGGTCAATCAGATAAATCTACTGTCTTGGTTCATACACACCAGAAAGAGATGAAAATGGAACCAATGAACAGAAGATACATTGAAAATGGTCACGTGGTAACTGTGGTTGTTCAGACAAATACAGCAGAAGAAAATGAGAAACAAGGGATAGATGTGAGACACTTCAGATAGGATGGTGCAGAAATTCTCTGCGGGGTCACATATGAACAGAAAGCTGAACAAAATGGTCTGGATGTTGAGTCCAGAATAAAAATATATAGTAATAATGTGTATGAGCTGGAAGATTGTCTTGAATTTTAAAAGTCTGGTTTTTAAAAGCCACAAGATATGGTCCCTTCTTTTGCCCCAGTTTGGCACATTTGGTGGCTATGTGAGCAGAGTTCTGAATGCTTGTCTGGGGTTTTGGGGTGATGAGACACAACCCACAGGTATTCTGCAGTCTTCTGGGTTGACCACTTTTATTTTCTAGCAAGAANCAGTAGATGTGGGATGGGCATATGGAATCAGGGGGCACTTGTACGTTTCAGCCAGGGTGCAAAATTGCAGAGTAAAGCAGGAATCAGGAAAGGGGGGTGATTAGCAAGGCATAGTCTTGGGGGAGGGGGTGCACACACATGCATGTTTTCTTCTGGAGGTCATAGGTCAACTTCCTGTGTGGTCCTCAGTTTCCCTCCATCCTATTTTCTGAGACAGAGTCTCTCACTGAACCCGAAAGTCACCCATTCTGCTAGCCTGGCTGGCCAGCCCCAGGCGTTCCTCTGCCTCCCCAAGAGAGAGCATTCCATGGCTTCCTTACCAGCTCTGGTGACAATGGATATTCCCCCAAGCTCCCTCTCATTTTCCCTCAGCAGATGCAATAAGATTTGTTCAAATGTTTCTGCCTTCTGTGTGTGCAAACTCCCCATCAGCAGGTTGGGAAACAGCCACATGTGCACGGAGCAATGATGGGTAGCTTGGCCAGCGTCAACACACACAGTAAGAATTTCACATGTACAGCATTCACACAGAATGAAATCGAGCATGAAGTGTTCATCAACCCAAGCACACACTGCTGTTACTCATGATGTGGAAAGTGCAACATTTTAAAAACCAGCACTTCAATAGCTGCTGACTTTTATTCCCAAATGATTGACTAAACAGNAAGGTTATGCTACATTTTTAAAAGACTTCTGCATCCTGGAAGTGTTAGTTATCTCAACAACAATGAACTTTCTCACTTCTTTTCTTTTCGTAAGATCTTGCTACTTAGCTCAGCTCACCTTGAATTCTTGATCTTCTTGCCTCATCCCCCAACCTCAGACTTTTGCACTGTGCCTGTTAATGACCTTCATTTGTACCCCACACACACACTGCTTTTTTTTTTTTTTTGAGATAGAGTTTCACAAGGTAGATCAGACTGGCCTGGAAGTTATGACTCTCTTGTCTAAGCCTGATAGTGCTAGGGTTATAGGCATGTCCCACCACACCAAGAAGAGATCATTCTCATTTGCAAGAAGAGAAAAGGTAGGAAGTGTGGTTTGTATTAATATGCATGTGTATGAATATATTTGTCATTATACGCTATTGACCAGTACTCTTTTTTGTTGCTGTGATAAAAGATTCTGATGCAGAACAGCTTGGGGAGGGAAGAGTTTATTTCATCTTACTCTTCTAAATCACAGTCCAAAGGGCTCCAAGTAGGAGTCTGAAGTAGAAATCATGGAGGAACAGGGCTTCCTGGCTCACTCTCTGGCTTGTTCACTCATTGGCTGCTGCTTAGTTAGCTTTCTTACATAGCCTGGGACCACCTGCCTAAGGATGGTGTCACCCACAGTGAGCTGGGCCATTCTGCATAGATTAATGGCCAAGACAATTCCCTACAGACATGCCCACATGTCAGTCTGATCTAGGAAATTCCTGAATTGAGGTTTTTCTTCCCAGATGACTCTAGGCTGTGTCAAATTGAATAAAGGGACAACCAGTATCTGTCCCCATCTTCTCTCCTGTTGTAAGCCTGCAGGCAAACTCCTCAATGACAGTCTCAGCTCTAGAGGATGAAAGTGGGAAGAGACTTAGAGCTGGAGGGTAAGTGGAATGGCATCTGGATAAGAGACTCATCGTTGATACCTGGGATAGTTGAATTTTAATCCTGGATTTTACNAGTCTAAACCTTTAACCAGGTTTCTCAAATTCTGTAAACTTCAGTTTCATGTTCTATAAAATGGAGCTAGTATGCTTGGTTATTTGGGTGTTATGTATATATATTTATGCAAGTATTTAACACTCAAAACATCTTCTCAGAAGATGCTTCCAAATACTTTCTAACACTTAAGAATGTTCTCAGTGTCTGAAGATTTCTCTTGAAGAGTCACCATGGTCTTTATGGTCCCGACTACATGTGCTTTTAGCAACATTGCATACAAGCTGTTTTTCTTGAATTTTATTTAAATTTATTTATTTTTTTGATACCAGGTCTTATGTAGCTCGAGCTCTCCCAAACTTGCTCTTCATAGACTAGCTTTGAACTTCTGATCCCCTTGTCTCCACTCCCCACATGCTAGGATTGCAGGTATGTACCACCTCGTTCAGCTAGAAGCCATTTGGTGATGACGTGATCGTTTTCCTTTCTGAGACCATCCTTAGTGTCTTCCATGACTCTAGCTCCATCTGTAACACCCTGTTTTCTGTTTCTTGACAAAACAGTAGTAAATTCCTGTGCACCTCCTGGTGCCAGGAGGAAGAGAGGAATGNTCATGAATATAGCAACAGTATTTCCACTTAGAATTATACAAACACCATCTAACATGATAAGATTTCTGCTCNTCAGGTTGATATAGTACAAATCTAGTGTCTGAGTTAACTGAAGGGTCAAGACNAACAAGGATTATTTCTCCATGCAGGACACAGGATTGACCTGTATAGACANACCCAATNTTAAGATAAAACTCCAAAGTTTTTTCTTAGTTGAATTTTAGAAGGAGTAAGAGAAGTCATTTGTGAGGTGGGATCAGCTAGANGTGGTCAGTAACTTAATCTAATTAAAAAACTCCAAATCATTTTTATGGCTTGCCCATAAATGTTCTCCAGAAATAAATTATATGGGAGTCCAGATGAACTGTGTCTAAGGGTTCTGGTCCCTGCACGGGTGTGGGTAAAAATACAATTTAAAGAGAAGATGCTTCACGTTGTCAACAGTTTTGACCAGTGTTAAGAAGATGGAAAAAAAGAAAGCTTAAGGATAATTACAATATGTTTTTTTCAGAAATGTGATCTTTTAAGTTCTAATAATCAATGATACTTTATTCTCCATGGATTCATGTGGAAAAAATTCTATTTTCATCTCTAAAGCTGATAATTATACCAAACCATCATAATGATTTATTCAATGCTTTGCATGCAGTGCAGACTCAGGTAAGCACTTTAACCTNTGCTGTTTAATTTAATTCTCTCAACCACCCAAGGACGTAACATGCTTGCCCTTGTTTTGTAGAGAGAAAAAGGTTCAGAAGACTCCAAATGATTAACTAGTTCAGACTACATTGTAAAAGAAGATTAGAGCCCTGCATTTGAACCAACATCTAAGTCCAGGTTTTGTATTCAATNTGCTTTCTATATAAAAATGCTCGGATGTAGTTTAACACTCAGCTTTCCCCATCATCCTTTAACACAGCGGCTGCCAAAGAGATGAATGTGCTAATGAGGGAAATCTTTAAGAACTGTTTGCTCTGTCTTTAAGAACTGTTGCTCAGTAAATTTTTCTTAGCTAAATATTTTAAAAAATGGTCTTTTAATTTCTCCATCACTTATGACCATATATCCATTACCATAATCTCCAAAACTAGAATATCTATTAAACCAGAGTGTGTGTACATGCTCAGGATTAGTCCCCAAAAAGGAGTCTTACTACATCTTATGTTCAGTCCTTTCCATCCCTTGCCCATGAATTCCAAGGACAAGANTGGATGAATAATTTANGAGTCCCTTGTCTAAGCCAATATTAAGAGTTCCAAGCCAGCATCCACATAGCTTTAAGGCATAGCTGGAGCCTATCTGAGTGGAAGATCCTAGGTTTGTGAATAGCTTACACACCATGGAGCTACCTCACTTTGCTGAGATGGATGTTCAATAAGACACACTCAAAATGAACCCTAGAGATGCAGGACCGGATGAAGACTGAATTCAGAAGCATTCACACAAATTAGAAACTACACACACACACAGACACACACACACACAAAGAGAGAGAGACAGAGACAGAAAGAGACAGGGACACTGAGACAGAGATAGAGAGACAGGGAGGCAGAAAGAGAAAGCCTAGGATGAAATGTAGACCAACTTGACTTTGGAATCAGACTCAAGTGTTATAGAAGGAAATAGCAAAGACTCTCCTCTATTCATCTAGACTTTGAGCCACTTAGAGAATGATTCCACAGATGCCCCCTTGAGCACACTCTTTCCTTTATTAACACCCGTGTCCTTACAGTCCCCCTCGTGTTTATAGATGAGACATTCCTTCATTGATCCCTGCTAGTGTCTAGAACTTAACTCATCAAGATTTTATGGTAATGGTCCTCGAGTCATCTTTTTAATGGAAAATCCTCTAGATTTTGCAGATTAGAGACTATGCCTGTCTTGTTCATTGTCACTTTCCCCGTACCTTACACACCTGCTGTACATAATAGGTCCCCAATAAATATCTGAATGATTAAGAGACTTAATGATAGAAAATAAGATGGAGGAAAAGCAGTAAGGGTAACAAAAAATTACGGCAGTAAATAAAAGAGTATATGGAGTGCTTCTATTCACAAAACTTTGTAAAGGAACAAGTCAATAATGCTATATTCTTTTATTGTAAATCTAGT
Source organism: Neotoma lepida (assembly GCA_001675575.1). Lineage (NCBI taxonomy): Eukaryota > Metazoa > Chordata > Mammalia > Rodentia > Cricetidae > Neotoma > Neotoma lepida. The sequence continues at coordinate 13,004 of LZPO01117395.1, forward strand.
GGCAGCCGTACTGTCTGCACATACACACATCTTACTTGTTTGCATTTGTTTTTTGTTTTGTTTTTTTGTTTTACCCCAGAGAATTGCTTCTGCAATAACTAAATTCAGTGAAGAAAGTGAGAGGCTTACAAAGGTCTGCCAGCCAGTTCTGCCTGCTGAAATCGTTTTACTGTGCTACTCGTGATGATCTCAAGAACAAAATCAGATCAGTGAGAGCTTGCATTACTCATGCTTACTCTCTCACACGTATTAAGACCTGATCAGCATAGCCTCGTGTGTAAATTATTGGACAAACAAATAAAAGGGGATTGCATTTGAAACATGAAATGGATAACTTGTGCTGCTGAACACAAACAGATCTCTCAAACCGTGGGCTCCTCAAAAGCTACCACCATAGACAGAGGTCTGAAGAAACATTACTTTTCCCTTCTATGTCCCACATTTTGGGGCTAATGCCAACTAATCCTAGGGAATTAAAAATATATGAGGTGCACAGTAGCTCCCTTCTTTGGCTCTTCCTGCCATGTACACAAATCTAAGTGATAAAAAGCTCAATTCACTCAGCAGAGAGCTGGCTTCTGTCTGATGGAATTTCACTGTAAGCTTTCACAGAGGGAGCAGTTGGGGCCTTTCTATCTCCCATCCTTCTCTGTGGGAGATGGAGCCTTAGGAATCAGAGGGAGAGCAATGAGCACTCAGGGACATGTCTGTTGGTGGCTGTGTCTGTAGGCATCTCACACCATGANGCTATGATTGCAGCCATGCATTTGCAAAGTCTGGCTTTCTCCCTCAAAGCCCTCTCTATTCTAAGGTTACCTGCCATTACACAAGGGCCAGCGGGGCCAATTAAGTTCCTTCTAGTGATCCTTTTACACGGGTGAAAAACGATCATCTTCCCACTAGGTGTGCTTGTCACTGGCTCTTCCCTTCCCAGAACCAGGCTGATGGGCACCCAAGAGCCAGCCAAGTTCCGAGTAGTGTTTTGTTTTGTTCTTTTCTTTTCATGTTTATTTATATCTGGATTTGAGTTCAAGATTGTTCGAATTAATTTTAGGTCCTGTATGTGTAGTCAAGCTAGTTCCCGTGGCTACTTAATACTCTATATACAATTTCATGTTTCTTCCCCTGTAAAAGGACTTTTATGTAGGATGATCATAACACTGGGTGCTCCCCAGATCTCCCCACACCACATCTATCACTCCACAGACTTCAAGATGGAGTTCTTCAAAAATTTCCTTGTTG
>LZPO01117395.1:35729-46621 GCA_001675575.1 Neotoma lepida
ACACACACACACACACACACACACACACACACACATTCCTAAAAGAATTTCAAATTTATGCAACTTTTAGCAGGAATGGCTGGCAGAGCCAGAATCATTCTGGGAGCCACCATGTTGGATGTTATGAGCATTGTGTCTGCTCATTACTACTTAAGTCATGGGGAGGGGTTAGGAGAATAGACAGAAGAAGTCAAGTGGGCTTTTATTTGCACATAATGACTTTGGTCCTTTCTGTAATGAACAATGAAAGNTATTATAAAGAGGAAAGAATCATGCTGATTATTTCACTTTTAAAANCTATACCNAATAGTGTTTGAAGAAATGGAATCCAGGTGCTGGGGGGCGGGTAGCTCAAGTGGTAAAATGCCTTCCTTGCAAGCTTGAGAATCTGATTTTGATTCCTAAAATCTATGTTTTGTTTTGTTTTTTAAAATAGTGGGGTGTGGTGATGTGCACTTTAAATCTGGGAAGACGGAGACAGGAAGACCCTTGAGGCTTCCTAGGCAGCCAGCCTGAGAAACAGAGTTTCAAGAGAGAAAGAAAGAAAGAAAGAAAGAAAGAAAGAAAGAAAGAAAGAAAGAAAGAAAGAAAGAAAGAAAGAAAGTAGAAAGGTACTATCGTACCTGAGAAACAAAACCTAAGCTTGTCCTCTGACTTTCATAAGCACATGAGCCACGCCCCCCCTAAAAAAATAAATGAGAAACTCTCCCCAGGTAAATAATCCCACACCAAAGGAAATAAGAGAGAGACAAGAAAGTCTTTGCTCTCCAATGCCCCACCCCACCAAGAAATAAGAGAAAAAAAAAATCTGTGTTTTTGGTTTTCAAGATACAGTACAGAGAATTTTTAAAATATGCTTTCAAATCCTCAGAGACTTTATAATTTATCAGGAAAGACACATTCTTCCTAATGAAAGGTTACTGACCTTCATGAATGCGACAGTTCAATTACATCCCATTCATATGCAGAGCAGTGTTGATAAAGGACGAGGGGGATGTGACTAGCATAGCAAAGAAAGGAAAAATGTCTGGGAAATTATTATTCGCTTCTTAAAAGTTTAATTGTGAAACAAGAATAATAAATATGATCACTCAGGTAGCGGGGATCTTTTCTTCTGTGGCCCTGAGGTCTATTAGATCTGCTTCATTGGATAGGTTGGCTATTTGCTTTTCTTCTTTCTTCCTAATATTCCTGCCTTTTTAATCCTCTAAACTGCTAAGGCTAACAAATCAGAAAGCCCTTGGGGTCTTGAAATGCTAGGTTTCCAAACAAAAATATTTCCCCCTTTCCTTTTTACCGACAAGGCAAGCAGGAACACGTCTTGGTGTTATTTTAAGTGTCTGACTACTATTTAGATGCTGAAGTAGATGGAGAGTCAGGATGGGCAATGGCCATACCCTCAGCCACCCACCCACAGTCACTCATGCCCAAGTTCCAAGCTCCAGGGAGGTAGGCAACCCCTCCTGGACTGAGAATAGCTAAACCATGTCCTGGCTAGACTCTCTGGAGCCAGTCAGCAGCCAGACTTGAGTGACACCTGCAGGTTCTGTTTGCTGAGCCTCTCCAGGTGCGGGGAAGACATCTGATTGCCACTTTGTAAATCAGCGGAGTGCCACTTAGACACAGCTCTTTGGACTCTCCTAGCAGAACCATGTTCTCCATCAGCAACTGCTGTAGTGATCCCCTCTATAACAATACATTTTTCATTAAAAATAAACTGCATCAAACTATAAAATTTGGGAGGCAGCCAACACAAATATTTGAAGCAAAAACATTANTTTCATTTTTTAATATTTTACCTCAAAATTTACTATCAGCCAGCTATGTGTGTGGTATGGAGGAGTCACTGAACGGTTAAAAGGAGTGGAAAGTCTGAGAAAACACACATGTTCCCAACACCTATCTTACTGCCTGGCACATAGCATCCTTTCAACATTTGTTGATAGATTGCTTGAACTACTGCATTGCTCTTTTAGTTCTTGAATAAGCGGTACAGTCCATGAATTTCTCTTTTGAGACATCTGTCCTCTAATTTACTCTTGGGTTTCTTCTCCCTCCACTAGTCCTGAGACATGGATTTACCTTCAACTCACCATGAATTGTAATGTATCGTCTTTAAATGTAACTTACCACAGGGTTAAGAATGCATGATTTCAGTTATAGTTTGGAGATCAATGGTCCCCAGAAAACATGTGTCAAAGACTTGGCCCCTCTGAGAGTATTCACAGGTGACGTTTAGGGAGCTGATTGAATCACNAGGGCTCTAACTCAATCGGTACATTGATGGATGGAATAAGGCCAGTATGGAGTCATACTTGACTGGCATTATTCAGAGGTAGAATCTAGAAAGTAGAGTCTAATTAGATAATTTAAGTCACTGGAGGGTGTGCCTTGAAGGAAGGAAATATTTGTTCTGGTTGTCCTCTCTAACTTTCTTTCCTACCCCTCTCTCCCCCCATCTCCCAGCTAGCATGAAACGAACACTCCAGCTAAGATTTTCTGACTCACCACAGCTCAGCAACAGCAGAAAGAGACTATAGTAACCAGGGGAAACCACAGAATGAAGACCCTCAAGCCATACACTGTTGCAGAGTACTTGTTTATACTGTGAAGATGTGTCTTTGCCAAGGCATCACCTGATTGGTTTAATAAAGAGCTAAATAGCCAATAGCTAGGCAGGAAGAGGTTAGGAGGGACTTCTTGGCAGGGGGAGAAACTCAGGGGAGGAAGCTAAGTGTGTGGATTTCACCAATAGACTCAGAGCAAGTCAGATGTGCCGTACTAAAAAGAGGTAATCGAGCCTTGTGATAGAATGTAGAAACAGGTTAATTAAATTATAAGCTAGTTATAAATTTTTTATAAGCTAGTTATAAAAAAAAGCCTGAGCTAAGGCCAAGCTTTCATAATTAATAATAAGTCTCTGGGTCATTATTTGTGGGCTGGCGGTCCAAAGATAGTCCAACAAGAAAGCTTGCTAAATTTGGTGCCCAACATGGGGCATGTAAATCCACATAGGGCCTGAGAAAGCTGGAAAAAAAATTCCAAAAAGCTCAGTGCTTGTGCCATAAAGTCATGCAGCTCCTTTAAGAGACTCTTCTACTGAGCATTTGAATGGGGTTTATGAGCTACAGGAGGCGTGGTGGTGGGAGACTAGGTAGAAGCATCTACTGGAGGTGGGCAGATAGACCAGCTCCTGGCCAGGGGCTCACAGGNGTGAGGCTCCACTCTCCTCAACCTGAACAGGGTTGAGCCAGCTGCCAAGCCACTAGGTGGAGGGCCTAGCCACTTAGCAGTTTAAGATTTGGCTCACACAGTCCAAAAATGCTGCAGATATGCAGAAAATTAGGTCCAGACCAAGAAAACCTCTAAACAGATATAGTATGCTTAAAAATGTGCTTAGATGCTGGGGGAACAAATGGGTATAGACAGTCATAGAAAAATAAATAGTTTAAAAATAATAAAGTGAAGTCTTTAAAGAGAGCATAAAGTAATATAAAAGAAAAAAGTCACATAAAGATGGGAAATACCCAGGTTGTCTGGACCTACAGAATATGGCATTTAATGTTTTAATAACCTAGGGATTTTCATGACAGTAAGACACGTCTGTTCCTGGCAGCACCAATTTACTTCAAAAAAAGGATGATGAACATCAGAGAACCTCTGTATGGAGTTTGCTTTCAATTGTGACACAGCTAGCCATTTGGGCACGAAAAAAAAAAAAAAAAAAAAAAACAAAACTTTGGACTCACCAAGGTAGGATAGACAATAGTGATTTCTTTGGATTTGCCAAATACAAATGGATTGTATATTGTAAATATAATTCTTACCTGATAATTGTTTTCATTGTATATAATTTTACTATGTTAGAGTTAAAACCTTTCCTTTTTTAATTAGACAAAAAGGGGGAAATTGCTGTGGAATATTTGTTTACACTGTGAAGATGTGTCTTGGCCAAAGCACCTTCTGATTGGTTTAATAAAGAGCTAAATGGCCAGTAGCTAGGCAGGAAGAGGTTAAGTGGAACTTCCAGGCAGAGAGAGAAACTGAGAGGAGAAAGCTAGGAGCACACTTCTGCCAGCAGACTCGGAGGAAGTCAGATGTGCCTTACTAAGAAGAGGTAACTGTGATAGAATGTAGATTAATAGAAACAGGTTAAGTTATAAGAGCTAGTTAGAAAAAAGCTTAAGCTAGGGCCAAGCTTTCATAATTAATAATAAGTCTCAGGGTCATTATTTGTGAGCTGGTGGTCCAAAGTTAGTTCGACAAGAAAGTTTGGTACAACACACCAAATTAAGACTTTTCTCCTTTAAGCTGATTTGCTCAGGCATTTTGTCACAGGTGAGAGAGACAAATGACTAACATAACTAAAGTGCTGCAAGAGCTTCATTGACTTACACACAGTTCTTCAGATGCAGCCTTCATTTTTGCACAACCCAGGGGACATATCTCTGCATTAAAGATGCCTTAGAAAACATTCTTTCAATTCATATTGCTCAATTCATATTTCAATTCATATTTCAGGTTTAGGACCATCCAGTCTCTGAACTCTGAGAGGAAGCTGGTTATAAGGGAAGTGTCTCCTGATGGGCAGGAATGGGGAGGAAGGCTGAGAGACAGTGAGAGCAGCTTTGGAAATCAGGGTAGAAAGAAATAGAAGCAAGCAGTCTTGTGCAGAACAGGTGTTTGATAATTGCTGATGGGAATGAATGAAACACAATTTGCAACAACATTAATCTGACACATATCTAATGATATGTGTTGTTCCATGGTAGTTCAGGCCAATAGTTTAGTAGTTCACACACATAACTGTAATTAGTATTATTTTTGACAGATCGTTATAGTTTTTAATCTCTTGTTCATCAGTTTATAAATGAGCAGCAATATTCACAGGCTCTTTTTTCTCCAGCCTCTCAAATCCTAATTTGAGTTGAATCTTAAACAAATGTTCTCATAGTTTTGCTGAGAAGCATCAGGGGATTTCCCAAGACTTGGACTAACCTGTGATTCCTCTGGTCTTCCTTGCTCCCTGATTGTGTCTAGAAAGGAAGCTCCCTTCGTNGTCTCAGAAGATAACAGGGCATGAGACTGCCTATCAGTGTTGTCAGGGATGAACAAGAAAGCACCGTCCTAGGTAACTAGCAAGAGATCTTTTCCTATGCTGCAAAGAAGAAAGGGCCTAAAGGACACAGATCCTGGGTAAGATGCTTGCATTGTAACAGAAAGGGTTCATGCAGATAACTCATTTTCTGACTGAACTTTGCACTGATTAAAGATCACTTTTTTAAAATGTAAAGTGGAGGTGGGGCTGGAGAGATGATTCACAAATTAAACACCCCTGTTGCTCTTCCAGAGGTCCCAAGTTCAGTTCCCAGCACCCATATTGCAAGGCTCACAGCTGCCTGTAACTCCAGCTCCAGGGTATCTGAAGCCTTCTTCTCACTTCTCTGGGCACCTGCATAGACCTGGCATACACACACACACACACACACACACACACACACACACACACACAAACACACACACATGAATGCTCGAGCATAAAAAATAAATAAATCATTAAAAATAATTAAATGTGAAATGAATGGCTGGGAACCTGTGATACCAAAGACCCCTTCCAGCTCTACCTTCAACAATTCTGCTCTTAGATTTGCTTTAGGCAGGAACATTTTAATTCAATTATGAGGAGACATATAGAAATTGTATCTGAGGCGATTTCATATATTACAGGGAACATTGATTTTAATTAGCTAAATAGCCTTCTAGAGACTTAAGTTGCTTCCCGTGTCTTGTGGTGCCTGCAATGCTCTCTATGAAAGTAATAGTTTCATCAGCTCAGATACTACGCACTAGTGTCTTGAAGGGAAACCTCTTTACTTTAGACCACTTTCTTTTGGGAACCACAAGCCCAAATCTGAAGTTTTCAGTCCGTATAAATAAAATTGAGACCTATTATGTCCATATCATGATTTATTATTGTTACTATTCTCCATTTGTGAAATATTTCCTTAATACAATATTATTGAATTGGCTAGAAAAATAACAGTTCCAAGGAACACCTGTATTTCTTTTTACTTCTGAGAATGTACCTTCCTGACAATTCCCATCCTTAAGACTGGGATCATCTTGTTGATTGGTTTTGTGAGTATTTTATAAAAAGATTAATATTTATCTTCATCTGTGTGTCTGAGTGCAGGTATCCAAGGAGGCCAGGAGGGGTTGTCAGATCTCCTGGAGCTGAAGTTTCAGGAGGTTGTAAGCCATTGATGGGGTTCTAGAAACCAACTTTGGGTCCTCTGGAAGAGCAGCAAGGCCTCTTAACTACCGAGCAACCTCTCCAGACTTGGGTTCCCTGATGCATATTTTATCAGTCATCTTAGATTGGGACGACCCTTGTCAAAGAGCGTGCTTAGCGTGTTCCACCTTAAGTAGCACACTTCCCAAGCCCATGTCTGTGCACACTCATCCTATCCTCCTACCTACTCAGTAATCCTCTCTCCATCCTTCATCCCCCAAATAGCAATGCTCATGACAGTTCTTAAAATCCTGATGATCTATTGTGCTTAGAAAAGGCGGACCCTACTTGAACCAGTGGGTAGCATGCCATCCAGTCTAGCCAGGAGATGCCACCACTGGACTATACTGTGCTATGAGGTGGACATCTTTACTCATGTCCCTTGCCTCTTTCAACAAGGCTGCTTTGACCACAGGGCTCTTTCTTAGATATGGAGAAACAGGCCTTACCACCCTGGAAAACAGTCTGAAAACTGACTGCAAGATATACCCCAATTCTGCCAGGTCTTACCACCTTTCTTTTTCATCCCATCTTTGGGGGTTTGAACTGAGGAAAAGTGTGAATGTCAGGATAGTAAGTTCCCTCTTTGATGCTGTCCTCACTCTCAAGTCTGGCAGAAGGAATCTGAGCTGAGAATTTCAGCACTGATCAAGAAACAACTCAGAAATGTTTATTGGAGTCCTCTGAGTCCATTCAGAGAGGGAGACATAGTTGACACACTGCGCAGACCTGGACCAGTTTCTCTCTAAACACAACCTTCAACACCAGAGCTCGGGTGTCCTTATCATTTGCTACCACATATAAACAGAGTATTCCAAAAGGACAGTTAACACCTTCCAGGCTACACTCTACCCTGATTTTTGAAGACCTGTGTACACTATAGAACCCATTTGACCAAGGTTTTTTCTTGAGTATTTCTCAAGTACTCAGTTTTACTATGGTCTATTTTACTGATGTTATTTCAGCTAGGATATTTATTACTCCTTTTGAGACAGGATCTCACTATTTAACCCAGGTTGCCTGCCAAGTCACGACTCTCCTGCCTCAGCAAGCTGAAGCCTGTAATTCCAGACATGTACCCCAATACCCAGCAGCATAGGATAGTGAACTTTGTGCACATACATTTCTCTGGGAATTCTGAGCCTAAGAAGAACACCTTTCCCCTCTCCATGAATACCCACTCTCAAGATAGGTGTTATTGCCAAAGACAGGAGCTCCTGCGCTCAAGAGCAGAATGTGTGAAAGGATGAAATAGTCACAACATCTTTGTCAAAAAATACATATGAGGAGAAAAAGGGAGTATGTTAGTAAATATTTGTTCATTTTCACACATTTGCTGATTGTTTGAAATGTTTTGCTTATTCTTATTTGATTTTATTAAAATATTCATTCTAATTGGAAGACGCTATGATTCCTGTTTCCAATCCTAGTTGTTTGCTTTGCAAAATTAATTAGAAACTGGCTACTGTGACTTGGTGAAAGTAGGTTATATTTGCTGAACTTGAGCTGGGAAATCTTCTTTTGTTTCGCTTAAGCAAGATTCAGGTAGTTCAATAAATGCCACTTAACTGGGGCAGACTTGATCAGGGAAGTTGCTGAATTGGGAAACCAATTAAGTCTAATGATAATTAGCGTGCACTGCTGCTTAATTGGGATAGGTGGTCCATTGAGTTGGTATCACTGTAGGTAATTAAATGAGGCTCTTGGAGGTTAAGAGATAGAGTCTTCTTGATGCTTTCAAGATTGAAGGCAATTTATTTCCTTTCTTGATCATGCTGTTGCTGTTGAGACAAACTCCATGTCTAAATAACCCTAAAAGTGCTACTGGATTTGAAAGAGCCTAGAGTGTGCACACACAGCACACACAGAGACACATGTCTCTCTACATATAGATTATGTATTTAAAGGAGTGGAAATAGTGAGATATAGAGTATTTCAGTGATTTATTCAAAGTTGCTAGCATTTAATGATTTAAAAAAAAAAAAACAGTTAACACGGGCTTCAGAATTCTATTCTCCTGTGTGAACTAGCACCCAAATGCTCACCCTGTGTGTCTTAGTTCCTTTTCATGTTGCAATCACCAGATACCAGGCAAGAAGCAATTGAAATTATTTTGGCTTGCAGTTTTGATGGGATAGTCCATTACAGTGGCGAAGACACGGTGACAAGAATATGAGGCTGCTGATCACATTCTACCCAGTTATGAGCAGGGAACAAATAAGAAGTGGGGCAGGGTGATTACCCTTCCAGGCCCATCTCCAGTGGCCCACTTCTTCCAGCAAGGCTCCACCTCCTAAAGATTCCACAATTTTCCAAAACATCACCCCAACCTCGGCACCAAGTGTTAAAGCACATAAGCCTATAGGGAACATTTATATGCAGACCACAACACAATGTGAGCAGAGCGCTGTGAAGAGCCTGTGTGGGAGCCCAGGGACTTGGCTCTGGCTGTGATAAGACATTGGCCTTTCATGGATGCACATGCTTCTTTTATTAAATAAAGGTGTGGGATTAAATAATCACAAAGATCCCTTCCAGCTGTAAAAACACAAGTGCCTCCAGCCATTTTANTTAAAAGTTTGTTACTGAGAAAATAATCTTCATTTTAAGTTTGCATGAAGCCTTCCATTTTTAAGCAGGTCACTGGCAAAAGGTAATGATAATATCAAGCTCCATATTAAAACAAAGCAAAACAGAATTGATTTCCAAAATGTAGCTGGGTGGCTTTTGAAAGAGATATGAGGGGGAGGTTGGAAAGGAGAAGATGAGGATAATCCTGGGGTGATTTTGTGTGTGTGCATGTGTATAGTGTGAAAGTGTGTACGTGGTGTGCAGATGTGTGTGTGTGTGTGCATGTGTGTGTAGTGTGTAGGTATATATGTACTATACAAGAATGTACAAATGTGCATGCATGTGCATGTACTTGGTATGTGGGCATGTGCATTGCCTGTGCACATACATGTGGAAGCCCGAGCAGGACCTTCAGTGTCTACTCTGCTCCTTTCTGTTTTATTGCCTTGAGACAGGGTCTGAAGTTTGCTGTTTCAGCTAGGCTAGCTGGCCAGAAGCTTTAGGGATTTGCCCATCTCAGTCTCAAATGGGGTACTTATNGCCTTGCCCTGGGTTTTCCTGGGTCCTGGGTCCTCAAACTCTGGTCCTCATGACTGTAAATCAAGTGCTCTTACACACTGAGACATCTCTTGAGCTCCTCCTGGAATGATTTCTGACTGTGGCATATTTTTAAAAATATAAAACCATGGCTTGGTAAAGAAAATAAAAGATACTTCTGTGTCCTGACATCTTGCCCTGTATGTGGAAATACTGCTGGAGAGGAAAGTGTAGGAATCCATGAAAAAGAGCATTTCTGGGATGAACCAAATGCAGAGCTCTGGTTCTGAGGGTCAAGTGACCTGAATAATGTTGGAACTGGCATTTGGACAACAGTGCAGATAGAGAAATCAGATTGCTAAGTCCAAGTAAGACAATACTTGGACAGTAGTTGTTAGTGAGAATTACTCTCACTAACTTGGACTTGGATTCGAGTATAAGGCATTAGATCAGAAGCTAGTTTCATCCATTTTCCTTTAAGCACATAATATTGCCAAGCATTTAAAGCAAGATGCTCAATCATTAAAGAAATATGATGACTGGTGTGCAGCAAATAGATTACAACTTCTTAAGGTTTCATCTACTCCTGACTCCTTTTCAACTTAGAAACTGTTATATGATGTGAGGATATAGGTATATAAAATAGGTAGACAAGTCAGAAATTTACTGACAAATCATCATTCATTTTAAAACAATTCTTTGTTATTGTCTTAGTCAGGGTTTCTATTGCTTTGGCAAAACACCATGACCAAAAAGCAAGTTGGGGAGGAAAGGGTTTATTTGGTATACACTTCAGCATTGCTGTTCATCACTGAAGGAAGTCAGTACAGGAACTCAGGGCAGGATCTTGGAGGCAGGAGCTGATGCAGTGGCCATATAGGGGTGCTGCTTATTGACTTATTTCCCATGGCTTGCTCAGCCCACCTCCTTATAGAACCCAGGACCAGCAATGCAGGGATGGTACCACCCACCATGGGCTGGGCCCTCCCACATTGATCACTAAAAGAGGAAATGCCTTACAGCTGGATCTCAAGGAGGCATTTCCTCAGCTGAGTCTCCTTTCTCTGATGATTCTAGCTTGTGTCAAGTTGACACACAAAACCAGCCAGTACAGTTATACATGTATTTGTACCACTTATAAAAGATGAAACACATTTATATACTAGTGAGATGNACCTGCACATCTGTCTAATACAATACAGCATAAGGATGTGTTAACCTGATGCATGCTGAGGAATATAGGGGAACATCACGCTGTTATTTTGGGGAGCTAAACAGGATCTTGCGGAAGAGCAGACCACTTGCATGTGTAATAAAACCACCTCAAGCCGCAGCATACAGTGGCTTCCAATCTAAGCTGTTGTAGGCAGTGCTCACTGGTATTATGTGGCATGGTGGCATACACAGTGCAAAAGATGCATGTTCTGTGTCAGAACAAAGGCTTCAGTGACATCATGGTTGCTGCACCTGTACTGTCAGAAACACTTGGCAT
>LZPO01117395.1:65837-76369 GCA_001675575.1 Neotoma lepida
CAAAGCTCTTAGACCAGTTTATAATGAGAAACTGGGAACTGGCTTTGTGCAATCCCCTAATAAACCCTCAAATTCTTCGTTTCTATGCAACCCTTGCAGCAGTGTCCCTTTGATGTTCAGCTTCCACTTTACCAAGAGCCTTATGGTTTATGTTTATAGAGTTATTATTAGGGATTTCAAAGATTTATGTCCTCAAAAAATGCTGTTTACTTCTTTCTCAGTTTTGGCCTTTAACTTTTGTTGTCAAAATGTGGTTAGAATATGGAAAAATTACTGGATACCCATATTATATGGATACCATGTTCTGAAAGGATTGTGATGGGTGGACAAAGGTGGGTGTATTTCTAGTCTGTCTCAGTATGGTTGATCAGAAGAAAAGCTTGTCAAGGACTGTGCATAAAAAGATGCTATTATTTCACAGCATATAGTAAAGCAAGGGAGCAAATGCTGGTGGGAGAACCAGCAGAAGAAAGGAAGACATCTGCACACACATGTTACATGTTCTCACTTTGATGTGGAGCTTGGTGTCAGTGAGTCCTTNGATATGTGCATNTTTAGTTTGGAGAACCTGCAGAGTCCAGCAAGCTCTAAAGGCATCATTGGTCTTGAAGGAAGATAGACAACAGGAAAATTGTTCTATTATCATTTATATTTAAGAAATAATATAGATTATAAAGAACCATACACTTGGAGGATAGTAGATGGGGCAGAGACCAGCAAATCATCCCTGAATACAGATTAAATCTGATTGAAATCATATATGTCCTATACAATATAGACAATCTTTACATTTTAATGGTTAAAAAATTCATGACATGAAATTCAATAAGAGAAATTTGTTTGAACAGCCACAATGATTCATCTACATGCCATCCACGGCTGTCATAATGTGTCATAATGACAAAGGGATTCTGACAGAGATACTATGTTTCATATTTTCTAATTTAGGAGAAGGAGAAATATGATAGGTTTACTATTTTTTTTAACAAATATGTCAAAAGTACACACTGGAAAAAGATGGCTTCTTCAGCAAATGTCTATGAGAAAAGTGTATATTCACAATTAGAAAAACCAAGTTAGATTCCTGTTCTCACCGTGGATAAAAATAAGTTCAAAACAGATTTTTTAAAAAGCTTGATGTAAGACTTCAAACTGAAACCTCTAGATGAAAACATAGATTAAAAAACTTCCAGATCTAGGCACAGGTAAGAACTCTCTGGAAAGGAGTCCAGTAGTTCAATAAGTAACATGTACTTATGACATGGAAGTAGAAGGGGACTTGTGAGAACAGGGAAGTGGGGAAAAGCAAGACAAGACTTGNGTATATATGGACTCTAGATTTATTATCATCTATCTGTTTATCATTTATCTATTTCCTATCTTTCTGTCTCTATCTATCTATCTGTTCCTGCAAGCTGCAAAAATATATAAAGTAGGATTTCAGCTGATTATGACANAGCTAATACCTGGAAGAAGCCAAGGGCCTTCCAGAGGTCAAACTGAAGCTCAAGGAGTCTTGGTGATAATGGCTTTTGATTATTAGCCTTTTCCTACTATGAATTTCTCGTGTGCTATTGTAGGTTTCCCATCATTCTTTGGGCACAATTTCCCTTCTACTAAAGGAATATCAGAGATACCTTCTGAGCAGTAACGTAGCCAGGATCCCTAATTGTCATTAGCAGCACCTGGCCTGGACCATCCCCAGAGTGACGAAGGTATCTTATCAGAGCTACCTCTGTACTCTCTAAGAACAGACTTAAACATCCAAGGTCAAACAAAACAACACCTGTTTCCTAGGTCAGGTGGATAGCTTTATCTCCTGTGCAATTTTAGCTGAGACCCTTATACTGCCTTANGAACTTTATAGACCCCTAACTACTTCTAGGAATGTAGGTTGAGTACACAAATCCCCTTTTGATATACTAACCAATTATTAGCACTCAGTGTTGACCTCCTCCTCTACTACTCCCCTTTGGGTTATAAAAGAAAGCCTGATGGTCACTGCCTGAGGAGAATTCTTACCTGCCTTTATGACCCTGTAAGAATTCAAGCCTGGTGACCTTAGCCAGAGCATTGCTATTGCATGGATATATATAACTGTAAACCCCAGAGANTGAGGAAGGAATTTTGAAGATTGAGACTTGGGAAGGATTTTTGAGGACTTTTGTGGTGATTATATTGTGTCTCCCAAAATATTGTGTACCCTAAATAGAATTTATTTGGGGTCAGAGAACAGAACAGCCACTAGATAGACATCGAGGCCAGAAAATGGTGGCACACACACCTTTAATCCTAACATTCTGGAGGTAGAGATCCATCCGGATCTCTATGAATTCAAGGCCACACTGAAAACAAAGCCAGGCATGGTGGCACGCACCTTTAGTNCCAGGACTTGAGATTTCATGTCTTTCTTGGGAAAGACACATGCCTTTAATCCCAGGATGTGATGGCAGAAAGCAGAAAGGTATATAAGGCCTGAGGACCAGGAACTAGGGGCCTCTNAAGCTTTGAGGCTTTTAGCAGCAGTTCACTGAGATCCATTTGAGTGAGGACTCAGAAGCCTACAGTGAGGAAACAAAATCAGCTGAGGAGTTGGTGAGGTGAGGTTGGCTGTGGCTTGTTCTGTCTCTCTGACCTTTCAGAATTTACTTCAGTACCTGGCCTGGTGTTTTCATTTAATAAGACTGTTTAGGATTCACATTACAGACTTTTACTGGAGAACTTAGAAGTATAAGGACACAGAGGACTGGAGTACTTGAGGAAGCCATGGAGGATGAGGAGGAGCCAGATGGGAAAGTACTGGATGGGTAAGAATGGGTGAAGAAGGACCAAGATGAGGCAGAACTAAGATGAGAGAATTTAGATAGAACTTAGAGGGAACAGCAGATAAAGTAGAGAGAAAGGAGCTAGGCAGGAGAGCAGGATAGAAGCTATAAAGAGAACTGACACAGAATAATAAAGTGTATGGACTAAGGAGTTTTGTGTATATAGATTCATTTCATTTCATCAAAGATTAAATCATCAGCTGGTTGTAGATTCTTCCCGGACCTTGGGAGGGGACTATCGAGGGGCTGGATCCCCCTTAGTCCCTGTTAATCTATCTATCTATCTATCTATCTATCTATCTATCTATCTATCTATCTATCAGTCAATCGTCTATCATGTATCTATCTCTCTTGGATACTCTTCTTTCACNGTGAAGACACGCCATGACCAAAGAAGCTTGCAAAAGAAAGCATTCATTGGGNGGCTTGCTTATAGTTTCAGAGAACGAGTTCTTGACCATCATGGTGGTAAGCAAGGCAAGAGGCAGCCGTGACCCCGAAGCAGTAGCTGAGAGCTTACATCCAATCCACAAGCAGGAGGCAGAGAGTGAGACTAGGCTTGCTGTGGACTTTTGAAATCCCCCAGTGACACACCTCCTCCAATAAGGCCATAGCTCCTAATCCTTCCCCAAACAGTTCCACTAACTAGTGGCCAAACACTCAAATATATGATCCTATGGGAGCCATTTTCATTCAAACTGCCTCTATCTATCTATCTATCTATCTATCTATCTATCTATCTATCTATCTATCTGTCTGTCTGTCTGTCTGTCTGTCTGTCTGTCTGTCTGTCTATCTATCCATCCATCCATCCATCTATCTATCTGTCATCTCTCTCTTATTATCTATCTTCTGTCAATCATCTGTTTATCATCTATTTATTTTCTATTTATCATCTATATAACTCTATCATCTGTCTAATATGAAAGTTCATTGGGGACTACATGGAGCCCAATAAAGGGGACTCATAGGAGGGTGGTAGAAGAAATGGGAGTCATAAAAACGAGAAATACATATGTATGGAAACATTACAATGTATGGAAATACATGATTTTGCACTAATTTCTTTAAGTAAAATAAACAACAAGTAATGAGAAAGCCAGTTGTTTGAAAAGAGCAGGCCATTAGATAGCTTAGGAAAAGAAAGAAAAAGTGCAAAGTAAAGCGATCAATGAAAGCCTAAATTGAACAACACAACTGAAACTAGTCATGTGAGACAGAAGAAATCAAAGATTCCTAAGGGATTCATTGGAAAAACTCAAATGGAGTCAAGTTTTGAAGGAAAATATGATTTACGTAAAACATCACAAAACATAGAGGGTCTCAGGAAGATTACTTCAGTGAAAGCACCAGATAAAACGATCACTGTGGGGGCTGGAGAGATGGCTCAGATGTTAAGAGCACTTGCNGTTCTTGCAGAGAAGCAGAGTTCAGTTCCCAGCACTCACATGGTGTCTTACAACCTTCCTTACTTCCAGTTCCAGGAGCTCTGGTGCCCTCTTCTAGCTTCCAAGGGCATCAGACATGCATGCAGTGCCTGGACATTCACAAAGATAAAACACTTATACACATAAAATTAAAATAATAAATAAATTCTGAATTGTCACAATGTTCTTCCCAACAAAGCAACAGGCATAGCTTCTTTCATAGAGGAATTCAGATCTTTAAAGGAGAATCATGGCAACAGAATTTAAACTGAACTGGAGAATCATTGCAAGAGGAAGCCTTCAAAGTATACTGGTAGCAGCATTAATAGTGGGACCTAAACATCTCGGTGATCAGACAAAACCATGGGTCAATCTATTATAAATGGTAACAAAAACATTCTAAAACTAGTTTTCCAAACACAGCCAAAACACAGCAAGTAATTATTTTGATGATAATAATAACCAGAAAATTAGACAATATCACCTCATACCTATTAGGATAGTTATATTTTTGTTGTTTATGCATTTATTTTTGAGACAGGATCTTTTTACATAGTTCAAATTGGCTTCAAACTCACAATTTTGCTGTCTCTACATCCCAAGTGCNAGGATTTAGGCATGAACAGCCAACTGAGATGGCTATTATNAAAGACACTAATAAACAGAGTTCCTACCTATGTAGAGAAAAGAATGAGAATTCTTGGATTCAGGGAATGATGACATGAATGGTACAGGTAATATGAAAGAGAGCCCAGTGTGGTGCTGAACTCAGTCTGTAGCCCAGGCAGGTCTTGAACTTGTGACCTTTTTGCCCCAGTTTCCTAAGTTACTGGGGATATTGGACAGCACTACTTAGCTTTGTATTTTTAATTTTAAAGNAATATTTCCTCCTTGTTATTTACTCCAAAGACTCTGAACTTACATACCTCAGAGACACTTGCACATGGATGTTTATTTTGGCATTTGTCACAGGAAGTTATGGAACTAACCTGGATGCCCATCAACAGAAGAATGGATAAAGAAAATGTGGTATTTACACACAATGGAATTTATTCAGCCCCAAAGAACAAAATTGTGATGCTGTGGGAAATAGGATGCAGCTGGAGATTACCATATTAGGTGAATTAATCAAGACTAGAAAGACAAATATCTTACGCTTTTTCTCATTTGTGCATCTTAGATTTTTTGTTTGTTTGTTTGTTTTTCGAGACAGGGTTTCTCTGTGTAGCTTTGGCGCCTTTCCTAGAACTCACTTGGTAGCTCAGGCTGGCCTCGAACTCATGAGATCCACCTGCCTCTGCCTCCCGAGTGCTGGGATTAAAGGCGTGCGCCACCACCGCCCAGCTTAGATTTCTTACAGTTACATAAAATTATGTATCTATAGGACATGAAAGTGTAAGCAAAGCTATCTAGGGAGTGGAGGCACTAATAGTGGGGAAGGAAGGGGGGAAGGTGGAGGGATATGGTCAAAATGCCTTACAAAGTTGTGTGGAAATGTCCTTATGAAACCCAATAACACGTACAATGCATATATGTCAATAATTTCTTTCCCAGTGTAAATGTGTCACTGTTTGAAATCTGTGAGAATGGAACAAGCAGCTGAATCTATTTCCCANATGAGGACTCAGAACAACCAATAGCATGAGTATAAAAACCTGTCACCTTTGCACTGAAACAGCCCTTGTGTTGAGTTCTTGGGACATGCCCTGGAGAGGAGAAAGTACANGAGGTAAATGCCCGGGAACGATTTTAGTACCACTCATAATGTCATCCTTGGTCTGGAGTTTTGGTCTCATTCTGTCCCAGTCTTCTGAGGAGATGAGAAAATTTTCAGGTCTTTCCTCCTTCAGGTTCAAATGAGACATTGTAGTATTATCAAGAGTTAAGGAAATCTGGAATGAGTTTCTCGGGGGTAGAAAATCAAGCCAATCATTCTGGGACCATGAGATGTATTGGGGATCCNGGGGATCCCACTGGCTACCAATCTGGGTTTCACATTAAGAAACTTTTCTATATCAGCGTTTGTCTCCTCCTCAGGAAACNAGACGACAGTCTGACCTACTTGCTACACAGAGCTGGTNTGTCATGTTCATAGNGTATCACAGAGTGCCTGTTAGAGCATGCGCCATTTAGTTCCTGTCATCACCAGCCATGTTTCAATCTCTTAAAATGCAGATAGCTTTCAGACCTACTTTGTGGTTCTTCTCAACTCTATCTGAAACAGAGTTNTCCTGCATATAACCTACTGATTTAAAAAAAGAAAGTTCATGACAGGGTCTCATGTAGCCCGTGCTGGCCTGGTTCTTACTATGTAACCAAGGCAGGTCTTGAACTCCTGATCCTGGTTTTTACCTCCCAAGCCCAGGATTACAGGTGTGAGCCATCATGTCTACTTATCTGCTGCTTTTTAAGTTGGAACACAGCCATTCAACCAGAGCCTTTGGACATTTCTTTAACTGTTTTTAAAAGGCCATTGGAAAAGAAGGCTTAAGGTGGCAGNTGGCCTCTCTGTTTTGAGTTAGTATAGTACACTGACTGATGACAGAAGGCTTGGAATCAGAACCCTGGATATTCTTTCCCAGCTACTGTCCTCTCCCTGGCTTGGCTTCCTCACCTCTATCTGCCAAATGCCAGATTCAAAGGGGCATCATGTCAGCAAAGAAAAGTGCCTTGCATAGTGCAGGGTGAATAAGGTGGTAGGGGCTGATTCNATAGGTANTTTTTTGATTTATATTTTAAAGTATGTCATCATGACCCACCCCAGAGATATCAAGCACACAGCAAATAAGGAGAAAAAATGCAATCCAAAGACAAAGTAACAGCATTAGTGAAAAATGTTAATGTTTAAGGAAAGCCTTGGGTTAATTTGGGGGCTGACTTCCATCTTATCTGTTGCCAGATTCCATTGTAGAACTCTAAAGGTCAGAGTTGGTATGTTTTCTGACTTCAGAGGTTCATTATTCTCCCTCTAAAGTCTATAAAACATCGATTGTGTTTTACGCCTCAGATCTTGGCTCTTAGAGGAGCCCGCTCCTCTTTATAAATAGTCCAAGGTCACATGTTACAGAAGCCTTGCAACTCACAGGGGATATCCTTGTGAGGGACTGCAGCTGTCCCAGATTCTACTGAGCAAAGCTGTGTTCCTTTCTCTTGCCCCATAAATGCTTATTTGGTAAACTTTATTTTTCTAGCATAGTCATTCAAATGAGTCTCAGAAATGTTGCCCCTAGCATGCTGCCTCTCTTACCTTTATGCAGTTCAACAAGCAGCAGAGACCCTAGCTAAGTTCAGTGCACAGATAACAACTTACCTGAGTGGCCTTTGGCTGGTCCAGTCACAACCTTGGAGTCCTGGCTATCTGGTTCTTTACTTCTAGGGTAGTGGGTCCAACTTGGTTTCGATTTCAGTCTGTTTCAACTCCATGGGGAGACCACACAATGTTTTAGGTAATAAACATAGTAATGACGGTACCTATGCAAGCCTGGTAATATTAAATTCACAGTAGTAGATCAGCCATCTGTCATGATCTGAACTGTGTCTGGGAATTTATAACAATTTTTATACTAGAATGAAAAAGGCCCCATGGTAGAGATGCACAGTATGTGCATATAATAGAAATATGCATATATGTCCCTAGAAATATACATACATGTATATCTAGGTCTCAGTTTTACCTGTTGCAGAACAGAGATAATGACAATTGTCTTTATGGGTAGAGGTATAAAGACCGAGCAGAAGGTCAGTTAATACTTGAAGACTAAAACCACCAGCAATAACATAAATATTTCCTGTTTTCAAAGCTCAGACGCTTCTTCTACAGGCATTCACGATCACACCTTTACAGTTCACCTTCTTGGCTTGAGGAAGAGAGAATGAGTCAGATGAGTTTGTGGACTCAGTGATCAGACAGGTTAGGAAGTGCTGACACTGGTTTTAAAAGAGGCTCCACTGTGCTCTTTTCAGGGAAACACGGGTTCTGTAGGAGGCTCTACCTTGGTTTTCTTGACCTAACCGCCTGTCTCAATTGTTTCACCTATCAGAGAAAGGTGAAATTCCCCATTAGGGAAATTTCATGTGATGTAGACTGGGTCATTTTGGTAACATGATAGGTCAGATATTGTGGGATGTGTCAAAATGCCTCTTATTTAAACCACATTTTATAATGACATTGAGTACAACCGGCTAGATTATTAGACTCTCAGATACTCAAAGCAGATCATTTTTATCTTGGCTTATGCTCAAATTAGATTGCACCAAAAGCTGCTACCTTTCTCCACACATCCTATAGCAGATGTTATATGGCCCTTAAAGGATAATTTGTTTCTTCTTCTATTTCTGTCCATGACTATGAAGTGTTTTCTATATAAAAGTTTCTAACAAACTGCTGGTGGTTAGATAAACGGCTTTCTTAAAAAATTATCCTAGGTAACTTATTTTGAGACAATATATAGCTGGGTAGCCTAGACTATCCTCAAATTGTAATTCTCTTGCCCTGCCTCACAAGGACTGATATCTCAGAGGTGTATATGCTGGCTACCATGTCTAACCCTTTCAAATTTTCTATTTCCTTGCATTGCTAAGCATTAAATTTACTGTCTCATACATGCTCGGCAATTGCTCTGTCACATACTCGGCTCCAGTAGCTTAGAAAATTCAAAGAATAACCTACTTGGTGCTATAACTGACTCATAAACCAATATTCTCATTGTTTTAAAAAGCATGAAAGTCACAGGAAAATTGGAGTTTGCTATGTTTAAATGTCTTTGATGTGCATAGTTCTCACAAGGAATAGATAGGAAGATGAATTCATCACTGTTGATTTTAAGGTTGGCTTTTCTGGGAGACTTTGGCCCTGGTTAAGCAACAAATAGAAAGGTCACATGGCTCTTTCCTCCTAATAGTTTCCCTGTTGATCTTTATCTCTAAAGAATAAATTTTCATCCCAAGGCTATTCCATGAAATTTAATTTTTATTTACTAGTACCACTGTAGTTATTTTAGGGGACATGATTCACACTTTTTCTTAGTGTCTTAAGACAGTCTTTGAAACGCTTTGTGGCGTTTCTTTGAAATCTATTGAAAAAAAATAGACAAAGAGATGACATCATTTTGAGGAAAGGCCATAGATACACCTGTCCATGAGGAAGAGATGCTCAGTTGATTAGAGCTTGTGATCCATAAGTCTGAAGCCATGGATTCAGGCTTAACGGGTTGTCTCAATGGGCAGAAGCACCCCTGCTTTTCCAGGGCACCAGACACATGTACATGCACTGTGTCTCCCACCCATCGTCACTAGTAAACAGAATAGNAAGCATGTCTATTATCTTTTCCTCCCACACTCTTCCAAGCAGTAGAGTACATCAAGTTGGCCCAGGTGCACCTGTACCATGCTTGTGTTTTGTTCCCGTGTCCCCCCAGTTTGATTTTACTTAGACAATGCTTGTAGCTACATTATTTCCTCTTTTGCATAGGCTTTCTTTCATGTGTTCTCTCAGATTGGAACATCCTCTTCAACTCCTTTCACTCTCTGGCCCTCTTTATCTGGCTAAGCTGTCCATGACAGAACTCATGTTAAACTCCAGTTCAGCAGCTGCTCCACACCAGGGGGCTGGACCCTCATCTTAAGCACGTGTCCTTTTCTGCTCCTCCCAGTGCTCTTTGGAGAGAGCTGATATTCTCATCCCAATCTTAATATGCAGAAGTGGACATTTAGAGAGGCATCAGTTTGTGGTACTATTGAATGGTAGGGTTTTTTTATCATAATTTGATTATTCATTTATTTCCTCATCTTTGCCATGACATTATGTTTTCTGGCTGTTGGGCCNTATCTGAAAGGACTTTTGTACCTTGAGCACATAGTCCAGAGGCAGAGACACGATTAAACATTGGCTCATTTTGTTAAATGGACAAAAAGATGAATAGAAAATAATTAAAGAGAGAAAAAAGCCTCACCTGAAAAATTCATAGGGAAAAAAAAAGGCTTCAGAAATGGGTGTCACCTTATTCTATCACACATCTGTTCGNGTTCTCATTCTCCATGAGACTGAAATAGAAAACCTTCAGAAAAACAGCAAGTGAAACATTGAGGTGAGTTACACTTCAAATACAAAGGAGAGCTATCTGGTTTTATAAAAATTTTCCAGAAAGCTTAAAATAAAATAACCTTAAAATCTTAATTGGAGGATCTCAGAACTTTAGTGAGGGAATTTAACTCACCACTCTCAAGTTTTATCAACTTTAATATCTGAAAAGCAAAATTGTGAGTAGAACATTTGAATATG
>LZPO01117397.1:0-11123 GCA_001675575.1 Neotoma lepida
TTGGGGGACATAATACAATCACCACATACCTATATATCTACATATCAATGTTTTTCATTATTTCAATACATGTTTTGTCTCTGACACCATGAGAGTAACAAGGATATTAGTACTAGTTATTTTGTCTTTTGTTTTTTTGTATGTGTGTGTGTTCTTCATCTACCTAAAGCGTTCTCTCTCAAGAATATGCCTTTCCGGCTTCTAGCTCCCTCTAGCAAGCTTCATGCCAGCTCTAATACACTATGTTATTTAAAGTCCTAGGAAGAGTTTGATTTTCACTAGTTTTAATATCAGTTTTTCTCCTCTAGCCTAAATTCACATACTGAAAAATACATATTTCCAATTTTTAATTGTGTTTTCACTTGGTTAAGATGTCTATCCCTCAATTGACAGCAAGTCTTCCATTTCTCTGTCTCTCACTACCTCCCATAGGATGCTTACCTTATAGTATCTGTTTTATCTTCTCAATGATAATAATAACTTTTAGAGAAAGGCACTATATTTCTATAATCATATGTTTCACACTAANGTCCACAGTATATTTCTAAAGAAAAGCTTGTCAACTTCTTACTTTTCACAGTTTGGTAGAAATTAGTATTTTAATAAAAAGCTTAAATGTGATAAAAAATTTGACAGGAAGGGAATAAAGCCTTTTCCCTTCAGAAGAAATCACAGGCCTCATGATTTTTCTATAGAAGAATGTCAGCTAGGTCCTTGACTTTAGTATATTGCGATCTAATATATTCAGCTCACCTATCTGGGACTCATCTCAACATACGTGAGCCATCCCACAACTCAGCACTCAAGGCCAAATTTGAAATTCAGAGAAGGCAAATTGCCAGCCTGACGGGAGAGGTGAACAAAGTATTGGGTTGGCCATGTTATAGTGCTTTGTAAACCTCATCATCTTTATTGTTCTGTAGTTTCTATAGTATCTGTTTATAGTAATTACTTCCATAATATTTATTCATTTCTCTATTTTTTCTTTGGTATTTGTGTTCATTTGAATTATTACTATTATTTTTCTTAACTTGATTTATCTCTGAGAAATACTCAAACTGAGAAAATAGGAAACATTTATAGACACCAGGGGTGTGAATACATGAATAAGTGAGCATATAAGGCATTAGAGGCTGTACAAAAATTCAAATCAGTGCAATTTATCATAGAGATAGAGGGAGAGTATGAAATAATAGTTTAACAAATCCACTTGATCATTCTGTTTAAAATAGTCACTGAAGGAAAAAGCAATGGTGTTGTCAGGGTTATCAGGCTATGGAAGTAATTCTTAAAAAAATAATGATGAATTGTGGACAATGGTAAAGTACGGAAAAGTGATTTTATTTATGGTCCACTTTAGATTTGCAGCCAAATGATGATCTTTGATGCATCATATGTGAAGTATGGCAGAAAAGAGGGAATCCAAAGAAGTCAGGAGTTTTGGATTAAGCAACTTGAAGACTGAATTTGCCGTATACTGTAATACCATAATAGGGAAGTATAGAGGCAGACCAGGTTCGCGGGAAAACTTGGATATTCAGCTTAGAACACGTAGTGTTTGAGGTTCCCATTAGATGCACCACAGAAAAGGCTAGGTGAGGATTAGGAGATGCAAATCCGTAGTTCAAGGGATGGGCTTGAGTGAAGAAACATATTTGCAAGTGGTCTACTCAGGAGTGATAATGGAATCCACTTTAGCAGTTGAGTTTATGAGGAATGGGACGTACAGCAGGACAGTGCTGGGTTTATGCTGGAGCCTCCAGCTCCTCCCTTTCTCTCCTCATTTCCTACCTAGCTACATGATTCTTGGAGAAGAGGAGCTCTGCCTTGCATCTTAAACATTCCTCAGAGTTCCNGTAACAACTTAGGCCTCAATAAATGCATACTAAATGGTAAGTAAGAAGAATACACCACATCATTTTATATAATTTTTAGGATTTGCCATATTTCAGGCATTATCCTACAGCATTACATGAAACTTAAAAAATAACAACATTTCTTCAGTCCTTAGGAGATACTGATGAATCTTCAAGAAAGATAATCAGAAATCGCTCTTTGGTTGTGTAAATACTTTCTGTTTTCTGATGGGTCATCTCAAAGCCACTTGCAGACAGAGTGTGCAAAAGTAATTTCTGTCTGAAGTGCTTCTACTANACCCTTGCATTTCAATAAAATTCAAACCATTGGCAAGGAATGAGATTGAGTGGATTTTTGCTTCAATTACAGTGAAAATGTCAACAACTCTAGAATTTTCTTGGGATCCTTCTCTATATTTAGCATTCTGTACAGCGGAAGGGGATGTAATTCCTCATAAGGNAGAAGAGAATGAGCTCCCAGAGACTGTCTGTAAGAAGCCAGTGATTTGAGCCACTCCCCTATGATCACTCACCACATCCAGTAATGTGGAAAATATCTGAGCAATCCACTCAAATGACCTCACTGTGCATAAGGAGCCTCTGCAGTGAGTGTGGGTCACTGCCTATCCTGACACAGTTCAGTCTTGGTCATTTCGTATTTATATTTAATCAGGGAAATAAACTTACAGCCTGTCATTATGGAATTATCATTTTTTGTTGTTGTTGTTGTNTTTCTGTTTCTCTGTGTAACCATTTTGGCTGTCCTGAAACTAGCTCTGTAGACCAGGCTGACCTCGAACTCACAGAGATCCACCTGCCTCTGTCTCCCAAGTGCTGGGATTAAAGGCACNCATCACTACTGCTTAGTTGAATTATCAAATCTTAAATAAACCTCAAAATCCCTGAGACTCAGAGCCATAGANGTCTGAAGTGTCATGATGGAAGGACAGAGTTAATGTCAACAGTCACTTTAGAAATGGCCTCATATCCAAACATCCANTCTGAAAATTAGCATGCAAAACCTAACAAAATTTTCTCAGAAGGGGTCTGTACACTGACTGCTGTAAGGTGAGGGGATATTTCAAAGTTTCCATGTGGGTGCTTATATTTCTCTTCACTCTCAAGACCCAAAGAAANAAGGTATGAAACCTCGAATACATCAACAGCATGCCTAAGCAACAATGCACTGTGCCACCTTCCACAGGAGGCACATTTCTACATGTTTGTAATTTTCAGTGTCACTTCAGCTGTGATTTCATAGAGTTTACATCCTAAAGAAAAATGACCAAGTAATCTAAACACTGGACCTTACAATTATATACCCAGAATCACAGAAAATTTCATGGTTGGAATGTCTTTTAAAATTTATGTTGAAAATTGCCACTCACATGTGCCTTCTTTTATGTGCTTGAAGTCATCTTAGTCATTCAATTTTCCTGAATCCCTGGCCTGAGATAGATGAAAGCTGAGGTAATAGATGGCATTTCAATAGAAAACAGCAAATGTCAGGATTTATACATCCCCAGTTATAGGGTTTTCTCATCTGAGCTCTGGTCTATATATCACCTTGCTCTGACTGATGCAGTAGTCTGCTAATTTATAACTTTTAGCCTACCAAATCTTTTTAATTCCACACATATTTCCCCAATGTTTTGCTTCTCCTTGCCTGTAAGCTGTCTTTAA
Source organism: Neotoma lepida (assembly GCA_001675575.1). Lineage (NCBI taxonomy): Eukaryota > Metazoa > Chordata > Mammalia > Rodentia > Cricetidae > Neotoma > Neotoma lepida. Next base: position 3,540 of record LZPO01117397.1, read on the forward strand.
AACAAGAGCCATTCCTAGATAGCATCATTCCCTCTGGCAAATACCCAGTTTGTGGTCTTTAGCTTCAAGTCTTATTACCACTTACCTATGCTTGCCATCACTTACATCATGTGCTTAATGATTTAAGTCCTTTTTCTGATTGAATTGCTCCTTGATGTTTGTAATGTGTGCCAATTAAATATCACCTGCAAATTCAGAAAATTGCTCCTACAACAATCCACTAAAGAATTTGCATCCTATATAATTTATCCTTTCAAAGCTCTCTCCTCATCCTTTGTGTTCATTAGTGTTAAAACCTCCTTATCAACAACAAATATTTGGGGGAAATGTTTAGTCTTCTCCTTGTACACACAGTGTGTATGGTCTGCTATGACTATGCTTCAGCTCTGTAGGTATCCAGATGACAGATGTTAATCATTTAATATTCAGATTTGTAGAACCTCTGACCACATACATCGTTTGAATTCCTTCTAGGTCTACATCTAGTACACTCTGGGAAACTCAGCCGATTAATATGTGTTTAGGCTAATTTAAAAATTAATGCCTGAACTAGTCATCTCCTGTGACTAGGCAAGACTTCCAGCGGAGGGATTGGGACATAACCTTTGACCTACAGTCTGTCCAGCTTATGAGATAAGAGTGACACAGAGATTGTGGAAATGGTGAACCAATGACTGGTCCAGCCTTAGATCCATGCCACGAGAGTGAGCCCACTCCTGCCACTGCCTAGAGCACCAGGACCCCAAGGCTGTATGGCCCAGAAACCTAGGAGAGAACCAAACACAGCTGGAGGAAAAAATGTCAATGTAATGATGCCTAACAGTATTCTGCTATACTCATAGATTGGTGCCTAGCCCAATAGTCATCAAAGAGGCTTCATTCATCAACTGGTGGAAACAGATGTAGAGACCCACAGCCAAATATTGGAGCTTGGGGAATAGTGTGGAAGAGGGGGAGGAAGAGCTTTAGGAGTCAGGGGGTTCAAGGACATCTCAAGTAATCTCACAGAATCAACTAACCTAGGGTCATAGGGGCCATAGAGACTGAACNGACAGCCAGAGAGCCTGCATGGGACTTACCTAGGCCCTCTGCATATGTGACAGTTGTGTAGCATGATTTTCTTGTGGGACTCCTAGCAGTGGGAGCAGAGGCTGTCTCTGACCTTACTGGCTTTTGGGACCCTTTCCTCCTACTGGGTTGCCTTGCTCAGCCTTACTTACAAGGCGGGTACTTACTGTATCTTGATATGCCATGTTTTGTTGATATCTATGGGATAGATATCTACCATTTCTGAATAGAAATGAAGGAGGAGTGGATGGGATGGAGAGACAGAGGGGAGGTGGGGTGGGAGAGACTGGATCTGGGAGGAGTAGGGAGGGGAATTGTGCTTGGGATGTAAAAGAAAGAAGGAATGAATGAATGAAAAAGAAAGAACATCTTAGTCAGTGTTTGATTTAAGGTATCTATATCGGATTTTCTTTTAAAATTTCTCATTCCTATTTCTCCCTCGTAAAACACTTTGTTTGCAAAACTACATCACACTTCAGAAAGTTCATCAGCACCCATTGTTGGGCAGCCATACGCAAGTGAGGAATGGGGACAGATTCTGATTTGGTGACTGACAAAGATTTGGTGGATGCAGANATTTTCAAGGCTATTGTGCAGTCTGGAAGAGACATGGAAGCATGTAGAGATGTGTGTGCTTGCCTTCCACACAGAAACCTCTGGCCCCTTTCCAGCTACTAATTCTTTCTAAAACCCAGGAATTCTGGGCATTCTGCCACCACAAACTGGACTTCCCAGGAAACTGTGACGAGGAAGGAGCTTGTTTGTTGTGCCTCCCTGCAGACCAGGCTGACTGTGAGGCTTTTAAGCCTCATCTATGCCAAGAGCTATTCCAGCCCCCTCTTCCTGTGCAGATGAGAGGGAGAGGGACAGATCAGCACACTGCTGTTCTCTGAGCTATCCCTCACAGGCAAATTTCTTTTTCCTCTACTCTGTAGCTTACCCAGTAGCAGAAACAATGCCACCTTGCTCTGATGGAATAACTTGAGGGCTTAAATAACAACTCAGTGCATGATCTCCCTTGAATCCAACACTTCCAATTGTGTTTTCATATGCTCCTTTTAGTTCTACACATTACCTGCTTGTGTTGTAGATGTCCATCAACAACCCACTGCTAGACAGCTCTGCTGGGGTGCTCATCAGGTATAAGAGAGTCAGTGTCCACAGCCAGTCTGTCTCTTGGCTATGCTTTCTCAGTGTGTTTTTATTCNGAGCCATTGTTCTGCTGTTATGCTGCCTTTGGCACACTTCCTCTACTTCTGAGTATGTTTCATTCCTTTTAACTCCTCTGAGTTTTCAAGTCCTAATAATTATATCTTAATATATTACCTAATTTCTCCCAAATTANTCTTTCTGTTAATTTGTTGCAGACATTTTATTATAGATATCTCTTTATTTCCCAANATATATTTTNTAAAGTCTTATCTTCACTCTAGTGCCTTCCCAGGCCTATCTANNCTATCTTTTTGAATTCTGAATTAAATCACGCTTTTCTTGTATGTAAAAGCCTTTTGTAATTTTACCAGCTAAATAATAAAGTCTGAATTTTTGAACATGACAAATCCATTTTTATAACTATCACTGTTGTTGCCTTTTACACTCCTATTCATCTTGAAGACCAAGCTCAAACGTTCCNTTTCCATGAAATCTTTTCCTCTTCCTAGGCAGGAGCTGCTCCCTGGCCTATGTGTTGCCATGGCACCCTATGCCATTTGTCACACTGTGTTTTTGTTGTTTATTTATACTTTTTCTTTATGTAGTCTATGGAATATTTAAAATTAAGAATAATGTATGACATTTATTTCTATTATGGTAATCACCATGCCCAGAATATAACATGCATTCAGAAATGTGTGCAAATGAATGGGTAAATATAGGGCATTCTGATGTACTTGGCATAGAAAGTGAACATAGTCTCTGCCTTCTGTCTTCCAGAAGAAAGCCTATGGAAATAAGATCTCTATATCTATATCTACATCTAAATATATATCTATATATATGCACACACATATATATTTATATCTCATAAACTGGCATTTTCTTTCCTTTCTAAAAAGTCAAATGCTTGCACTCACTTTACATTTTATCACACTTTATATAGCTATCATTCAGCTTCAGCTTGCCTGAGCTGCCCTTAGTTCTCTTCCCAAATTGTCGACCCCAGTNAAAATCACATTTTGTCTTCTACGGTTGTCCACACTCTTGTCACAGACTCTGTCTTGTAACATACCTAGACCACATCTTTTCAATGACCCTTTGAAACTCTATAGATACATACATACACATATATTTTTAAATTTTTATTGTCATTTTATCTTATGCAAAAGGGTNTTTTGCTTGCATGTATGTCTGTTTATCATGTATGTGCTTGATGACCCATGAGGCAAGAGGAGAGTGTTAGATCCCCCCNGGGACTGGAGTTACAGATGGTAGAGATCCTTCATGTGTGTACTGGAAATCAAATCCAGGTCCTCTGGAAGAGCCANCTCTCCAGACCCCACACATATGTGTTTATATCACTACATAAATTCTGATCCCCTTCCTTCAATTAATTTGTAGGAAGGTTAAGTTAGCACTTGGATTCTGGAACCAAACTTACTGGATTTAAATCATGGACTTCCAATGTGGTTACGTGCCACTTAAAGCTCCTTTACTTTACTTTATTACCTGCAGCATTGAGGTAGCAATTATCCCNTCAGTTGTGAGTCCTAAGTATTAATAAANACAAAGTGCAAAGGATCGTGTTAGCAAGAGTCAGTTCTATACACATGCTAGTAATNACCATGTAGTTACTGCCAACTTGTAGTTTTGAATTGTGATGTATGTTAATTGCCAGAATTGTCACNTATGTGAACTGAACTTGTCTTTAAGTCAAGTGATGTTTTATATAATGATAGGTACAACAGAAAGCTCACTCTAACTAAAGGTTTAATATGAGTTACACCTTATCTTTATAAAAGCACTAAGCAATCTTATTCCGTCTGCCTGCTGTGCTGTTGCATTATTAAATGCCCTACTCCATTGCAATAGATTTCCTTTTGGGTATACCCTGTCCATCAGTTTTTTCTTTGGAAAGTGTGTGTTTATTCTGTTAATTTTCTTCTGCTGTGGTCTCAGAACTTCATTACGGAACTTACAACCTCTTCATACATCTATAAAGCATTGACATGGACAATTCTTCATCCTGGCCTCCTAAACATTTTGCAGCCTAATTTTTTGCAACTTAATTAATACGCTCATTTTAACTTTTAATTTCCTGTTNATTTCTTTGTGTATGTGTAACTATTGAGAGTTTCTTTATAATTTATAACTATCCTTGNACGTAAAAAGGACAGTATTTACTTTGCTTCTTAATCATTCTCCCTTCTTCCACTTGTGCAATCTTCTCTCTGGGCAGCACTGCATTTGCTTACTCTCCGTGTTTCACATGGAGCCACACTGCCCCCCACCCCTTCGTGGTGGATACAGGCATGCTGTAGTTGTTTGATACTGGGAACACTGCCTCCTCTTGGACACAAGAGTTCGTGGTCAGAGCCAGTGTGTACACAGGCTGAGGTTCTGAATCAGAACTATTGGCAGAAAAAAGCTAATGTTTATACTGGGATAGACGAGAGGCTGAAACCTAAGCCCNTAGCTGCTAAAAGTCACCTTGCTTCCAAAAAAGGAGAGATGGCTAGAGAACTGGGACTCCACCAAGAAAGCAGAGCTGCAAGAGAGAAAGCAACTCCAAGGCCTGATGAAATGTGCCTGGATCTTGTTCCTGGCAGCTTAGCTTTGTGAGCCATTAAATTATCTTTTCACTTCAGTTGGATTGTCATTTGCAACCAAAGACACCTAATTAATTTAACTTAGAAAATACAGAAAGGTTATATTTGAGATGGGAATGCCTTTTCAAGCAGTGGGAAGGAGCAAAGATGTGGAGGAGACTGAAGATGGAAGAGAAATGGGGCAAAGAAAGGCAAAGGGGCAATTTAAATTCCATCTATATGCTGATGAGACTCAAATGTGTGGCCATTCCAGATCCTTTGTCTGAACTCCAGACTCTTACATCAAATTACTTATTTCACTGTCTGTTTGGATGGCTCCAAGGAGNCCTATCCACAGCTCTAGAGTAAAACATTGGCTCAGACCCTAGACCTTCCTCTTATTAGTTCTTTGACTTTGACCAAGCTTCTTAAACTCTCATTGCCTTGTTCATTTTTATCCATATCATAGAAANAGTGGCTGTTCCTATTTTATGGAATAATTAAGGGAATTTCAGGAACCAGCACCTATATATTTTTGACAGATACTTGGCTTCTATTATTCATCTCTATAATGTTAGTCTTTACTCAATATTCAAAATATTCTTCTCAGTATTCCCTTCCTTTGGTTTCCCCTATCATAATCAGGGACTGAATAGAACAGGCTAAATGACTAAAATAGTAGGAGAAAAGGGCAAAAACATTTAGTCTTGCTGTGAAAATGGGCATTTTTTAGACATAAAGTCAAACTTGGTAGGCTATGGGTATTTGGTGGAAAAAATCATTGAGGCATAATCAGAATATTCCTCTCATCTAATGCTATATGAACACATCACTTGACTAGCACCCATTTCTTAAATATTGAGATTTTAACAATACCCCAAGACATAAGAAATCTCAAATTTATCTCGTAACTTAGTACTGGGTAGTATGATGCTCAGGGAAATCACTTTAAAATGCTTTTTATGTCTGTTAAAAATGAGCAAGAAAACAGAAAGAGTGAAGAGAGAATTGCAACATTGAAGTTGCTCTTTTGAATATAGTGACCATGAAAGGCTTCTGTGGACAACTTTGAAGCAGAATCTGAAAACAAATAAGGTGAAAGTAAGATTATCTTCAAACAGAGCATTCTGAGAAGACAGATGGATGTATGAGTAGGTTCTATTAAAGTGAGAAGATTAAAGACCATAGCCTGGAGGACAGTGAATAAGAGAGGTAGAAGAGGTCCTAAGGCAAGTTGGTAGAGCAAATTATTCAGAGAAATGTAAAGATTATTTTCCCAAAGCTAAGTGAAACACCATGCTATGTCTTTCTCCAGTTAAGTGACTGTGTCATTCAGACTANTGTATTGATAGTTTTCTCTGCAATATTCACAATGGTTGTAATATAAAACTAGATTAGATGTTCATCCATAGATGAAAGGATAAAGAAAATGAAGTATATATGCACAATGGAATTTTACTTAGCNGTGAAGAAGAATGAAATAATGGCATGATGGAGAAATAATGGCATTTGGAAGAAAATGGATGGAACTGGAGATCTTTATATCAAGGGAAATAAATCAAGTTCAGAAAGTAAATTTTTCTCATATCCAGAGATTAGATTTAGATTTATGCCAGTAAGTTGGCTCAGTGAATAAAGGCTTTTGCTACCAAGCTTGACAACCTGAGTTCAATCTCCAGGACCCATACATTGTAAGGAATAAACTGAGTTCCAAAAGTTAATTGTCCTTTGACCTCTTTACATGTGCTGTGGCACATATACACATGCACTACCTCCTTGTGTCTTTCTCTCTCTCACATACACACAAATAAATAAGTGTAACAAAAGAATTTAGATTTGTATACATGTATGTAGACTAATAGGATATGAAATAGAAGAGAAATTATGAGGCNAGAGACTAAGATCTAAAAGAAGGGTGGGAGGGAAATGGTGAAAGTAATGAAGAGAAAGAAAGACAAAATATTACAGGCTTTCCCCCATAAGCAGAATCTAGATTTGGTTTTACACACACACACACACACACACACACACACACACACACCAAGAAGGCAGAAATAGACTATTTGGGGAAAGAAAGAGAAGCAGTGAGATTATGTATGTATGTATGTATGTATGTATGTATGTAAATAAAGAAGTAAGTGATGAATGAGAAGAAGGAAAGTAATTGAACCTCTCTATGTGCAACATAAATAATGGCAGCTAGAGCAAAGTATAAGTGAATCTAGAAAGATAATGGTAGCAAAGGATGTCTTTTCTACTGCTGTGGTTGGATGGATAAGANGAAAAGCTTTGCCTTTGATCTTTTTCTTCCACCTTCCTATCTGATCTATTAGCAAACCCATTCAATCAACTTGCAAAATGTATGTTGAATTTATTATAGTTTTAAGCACAGCACCTGGGGAAGGTTTTATTAATCTATCAGCATTGGCTAATGAGACCAACTTTACTTTCCTTNCTTGCATATTCCTGGATTGATTTTTCTGGTTAATCTTTACAGTGACTGTTTCCCAAATAAGTGTACATTGTGATTTAGAGAGGCCTTAAAGATTCTCTTAAGCTAAAATGGTAGTAAGTTCATCACTGGTAACCATGGCTAGTATCTGTTTCAAACCAAAGCTGTCAGGTTGCCACTGGATAGCAGAATAAATAAAATGATATTGAGGTGGCAGAATAAGAAAAGAAGGGATTGATATTTATCTGATTATTGTAGAGCGAATCTTAAACAGTCTTATTAATTGAAAACACCAGGCTAGGTATTGGGATAAATTCTGAA
>LZPO01117397.1:14781-25774 GCA_001675575.1 Neotoma lepida
TGTCAAAGGATAGAGACTGATATAGAAGAGATGGCCAGATGAGGCAAAAATAAACTTATAAACTCCCCTCAAATGACTGCCTGATCCTAAGAACTACCTATATTAGAAAATTCTAGGAAAATCAACAGAACGCAACGGGAATAAGGCCAAAAGACAGAAAGACGACTGATATTGTAGTTTTCTGTTGTAGGAGATCCTCACTTTTAAATTGTATTTTGCTATCCAGTTTTCTCTTCACAATGTTCATTAAATAGCATTNGGTGAGTCTTTTGTACTAAATACCACAATCAAATATTTTCCATCCAGCTTCTTCATATGAAAACAGCTTTCATTGATTATAGATGAAGTTTTGGGAATGAGATAAATGAATTCTTACCTTAAAAACAAGTTCTCCTACCAATCCATTCCAAGTCCCATCTTCCTGTGGGCTTCCATATTTGTGGTCCGGTGCAACATAAATTTCATAGTTAAAACCCAAGTAGTTAGATAGAGCATCCAAAACATCGATGGAGAAGCCTTGGTATTTCTTCGGTTTTCCCAAGACATTTTCAGAGACCATTACAAAAGGCTCCTCCTGCATGGAAGAAAAATCTTGATGTCAATCAACATTGCTCCCTAAAAACAAGAGTTCATTCTTGAAAGAGTCTAGCTGACAAGGTCTAAATATCATTTCATGCTTTGAAAAAAAATTAACTTGGAAATAGGGTTTATACATTATTAATGCATCATGTTATTGAACTGTGCTTAATCACCCAGTTTCTTGTCATCTCCTATTTCATCATTGTCGGATCAAAACTGAGATGAATGTAACTAAACTTTCCCAGAGCATGATTTCCTGTTTCTTGCTGTATGAGGACAACTTGAGATTCATCAACAATGTAATTGATTTTAAGAAGCTATGGTTTTACTGTCTCCATTAGACATTTTGTCTACCTATGTAAAAATAGATAAAAAACGTTAANGCATGCAAATCTGAAAATAGCAAATATTCAAAAGTGATATAGTTTAAGTAAAATTTAGAATATCACACGTACTAAAAGTTATTTGGCAAATAGTTTTATTACTTCGATATAAACATATTTCATTACAAAAACAGCTCTACTAGTATTCTTAAAAAATCATCTTTTGGATGAACTAATTTAGCAAATTTTGACAAACTGGTTTCATACCTTGTATCCTTCATCTTTTCACTTGCTTTTTAGAAAAATTTTATTCAATTTGGTACAGTCCACGTGTATCCCAGGATGACCTTGAATTTATTATCCTCCTGGTTCACTTCCAAAGTTCTGGGATTACAGGTATGAGCCACTACTCCCAGGCTTCGAGGTGCTGGGTACTCAACCTATGGCTTCAGGCCTGCTGCACAAACACCCTCTCCTAGGTCTCTGTTTGTTCCTCCCAGTGAAGCTAACACATAGGCTGCTTTCACTTTAGAACAAGTGCTAAGAGTGCAGTTGTTTGGAAACATGCTAGCAGATGACAGAAAATTCAATAGTTCTTTCATTGATTTCCTAAACTTTTGCAGAAATAATTCAGACACATTAATATTTAATGGTAAATACTTAATATTTACCATTGTTAGTGTAAATAGTCCATTCAACACTTGAGGCAGACCAAAATCTTTCCTTGGGTGGAAATATAGAAAGATTTCTTCTTTGAATCGTTTTTCCATAGAGACACAAAAATTAGCCNTCTTTGATATGCACAATAAAATTTTGCTTTTGGCCTTTTTTGTTTATAAGTGAACACTCTGTTTTAAGATACTCTGCCCCTATTTTAGAATACTCTCCATCATCAGCCTCAGTTGTTCTCCCTAAAATTTACCCTCAGAAAAATGTTATCATTATCAGGGTCAAAAAGCTGCATTTACTGTCAATAATGTCTTTTAAAATGTTGAGAATAATATAAGCAGCTATTGTGGACCCAGAAAATCAACACTAACTTTGATGTTCCCAAACAACATGAATACCTTGGCATTTGTACTGGCTTTGCCATCTCGGTTTCTAAGATTACCCATGCTTTTCTCTTTTAAATTTATTTATTTTTTTAACGATACATTGTCTTAGTGTCAAATCAATCAGTAAATAGACAGTAAGAGTAAACAACTGTTAAATGTACCCATTAGTTTTTCTATAGTTATAACTCTCCCCAACATTTAGTGCTACTAAGAAATAAATGCAATCTGTGGTTCTCTTTAATGTTCAGTGAGGCTATATGACTAATTTCAGATAATGCACTACAAACCATGTGATGTGTGTACCAGTTCTTGCTTTCTTTCTTGTGACTTTATTGCTGGAGTGAGCATAAAATGGCTGGTGCCCTGGTAATGAATCCATACATTACAGAGCAATAAGACAGAGGGCTGTGTCTCTGACACTTGAGCTGTTGTACCAGACTAGGATTGCCTTTCTTGGGTTACATAATATATTAAAAAANATATATAAATTCTAGTCTTTTTGTTGAAAAACTGTTTTCCCTGTTACGGTAGTATTTCATCTTAACGACTAATGATTGATTATTAAATCAACAGATAAAACCTTCTGAGAATGAATCATACTTTGTCATATTACTAACTGACTCTTAATGGTATCATAGGATACATGAATGAAAAGTATAACTTTCATTTGCTAATGTTACANGTAAAATACAATTCAATCTTGATAGAAAATTGTGTATATATTTTCAAGCTCATAGTAAAACTTCCTGGGCCTGTGAAATAGCTCAGCAGGTAAAGACACTTATCACTAAGCCTAATAACACAAGTTCCACCTTTAAGACACACATGGTAGAAGAAGGAGGCGACTCCCATGAGTTTTCCTCTGACTTCCTCATTACTCTCCTTAGCACAAAAAAAATAAATACAGGTAATGAAAATAAAATACAACTTCTGACCAGTTGTTAAAGCTTGAACACTTTTCATTTGGGTTTGGGACAGAACAGAAGCCTAGCCAGTGACTTTATTTGGCAAATATTCCGAAATAGCTAGTAAGGTTGTTAGAAGCAGAAATGAATACAAGAATTATAAATAAATATCAAATTTACATATATATATATGATAAAAGTCCAATAATTAATAAGGACTGTATCGTGTGTAAAGTGATGCTTAAAAACTGAATTTATTTCATTTACAACTTGTTCAAGTGTAGGTTATGAACATAGAAAAATCATTCATGAAAGACAATGCCTGACTCTCTTACCAAAACTATTTGGCCCTCAGCATTCTCTGTTTTCAGGAACAGTCTCTATTTCATAACATAAAAACCATTTCGGTTAAGCAGCAGTGTAATCACTAGAAANTGGAATAAATTTTTACATCACTGGGTTCTCAGACTGTGTGAAGTCCCACCTTGAACCTGAGTTAGATACTTCTAGAGCTAATATTATCTCCTGCCTGTCTCCTTATCAGGTACCTGATCTACCACACAGACATGGGTCTTTGCTGAATCTGAACCTGCAGTCTGAATCAGAATTCTAGTAGGAACTCCCAGAGCCAGTCCACTGGCCTGCTTGCCTAAGAGCCACTACCCTACCCCTCTCCCCTGTAGGCCCCACATAGTTAAAGACACCTAGAGCTAGTCCCTCACCTTTGCGTGTCCACCATCTTATCCATGTGCCAACTTGAGACCATGGGAAGTCCCATCCACAATCCCAGAGTGGCCCAAGACTAGAAAAATAAGCAACATTCAGCTGATCTAAAAACTTACAGGTTGGAATAATGCCAACCAAAGACAGAAACAACTACACAAAAAGTGTAAGAACAGATGTCCATATTAAAAAAAGGGACTTAGCACAAAGAAACAAGCAGGTATAGTTGTTTTAATGTTTGAAACACAGACTTCAAACTAAAACTAGTCAGGAGAGGTAAGAAAGGATGTGTCAAACTCATTAAAGGAAAAAATCATCAAGAAGATATTATGTCTAAATATTTTCACAACTCATAGACAACCAATTTTATAAAAGAAACACTATTAGATATAAAATCAATGATTTATCTTAATACAGTGATAATGTGTGACTTCAATACCCTACACTCACCATCAGTCACTCATATTAATACTAGAGAAAATCTGAAGATAAGTGACATCATAAGTCAAATGGACCTAACAGATTTACTGAACATTCCACTCAAACACTAAAGTTTATACTTTTTCCTCAGTAGCCTATGAAATGTTCTCCCAAATTAATCACATATTAGGATATAAAGCAAGTCTCAATAAATATATGAAAACTGAAATAACATCCTGCATATTACCACANAGGAATAAAGCTAGATATTGACAGTTAGCAAAAAGTCCACAGACTCACACAGAATAAACAGCAAGCTACTAAATGAAAACTGAGTCAAGAAAGNAATCAAGAAGGAAATTAAAAATTCCCCTGAAGTGAAAGAAAATGAAAACACAGCATACCAAAATCTTTGAGACAAAAAGAAGGCAGCTTGGAGAGTAAAGTTAATAGCACTAAGTGTATACATNAAGAAACTGCAGTGATTTCATATTAATAACTTAATAATGTACCTGAAAGCTTTAAAAAGCAAGAGCAAATAACACTAAGAACAGATGGGAAGAAATAATCAAAACTTACAACTGAAGTTAATGAAATCAAAATGAAAAAATACAAAGAATNGATGAATGAAGAGTGGNTCTTTAAAAAATTATTAAGATTAAGTAAACTTTTAACAAAATTAGCTTGAGGAAAGATGAGGGGTATCCAAATTAATGATATTGAAAATGAAAAGAGAAACATTACAAAGGACACTCAGGAAATTGAAAGAATCATAAAGTCATACTTTTTAAGTCTATCTTCTACCAAACCAGAAAATCTAAAAATACAAATAAATAAATCTCTCTATATATATGATNTATCAAAGTTAAATGAAGATGGAGTAAATAATTTAAGTAGACTCATAGCATCTAATGAGATAGAAGCAGTAAATAAGAATCTCCCAACTAATAAAAGCCTAGGGCAAAATGGAGTCAGCGCAGAATTCTACCAGACTTTCAAAAAGGAGCTAACAACAATACTTCTCAAATTATTCCATAAAAGAGAAACTGAAGGAACATTTCTAAATTCTTTTTTTTCTAAAATCAGTCTTCACTGATACTGAAATCAGACAATAAAACTCAATAAAAACCAAATTATTAGCCAATATATCTGATGAACATAGAAACAAACATACAAAAAACCAAAACAACAACAAATAAACAAACACACCATCTCAATACAATACTTACAAACTAAAGAACACNTGAAAAAGATTATCCAATATTACTAAGAAATCCCAGAAATGGAATTGGCTTTATCCCTGAAATGCAGGAATGTTTCAACACAAATAAGTCAATAAACAGAATCTTCCACATAAATAGAGTGAAAGACAAAACATGAATGTCCCATTAGATGCCAAAAAAGAGCCCTTTACAAAATCCAACAGTTCTTCTTGGTGAAATTCCTAGAGAGACTGGGGATACAGGAGATATAGTTCAACATACTAAATTAAATTTAAAATAAGTCCAGAGCCAACATATAGTAAATGGAGGAAAAATGAGCATTTCTACAAAAACCAAGAATAAGCAAGGATGTCAACTCTTGTCATGCCTGTTCAATACAGTGCAAAAAGTCTTAGGTAGACCAACAAGACAACTGAAGGACATCAAGGAGACACAAACAGGAAATGAAGAACCATAAGTGTATTTATCTGCAAATTNTAAATTATAAAAGACACAAAAGACTCCATCAAGAAACTTCTACAGCTGGGAAATACATAACTAACACACAAGAATCAGTAGACATTTTATATAGAAATTACAAACATACCAAAAAAAGATATCAAGGAAACAATACCTTATATAGTAGAGTCAAAAAAGCAAAACAAACAAATCTTGGAATAAATCTAATTAAGAATGTGAAAGATTTAAACAGCAAAAACTTTCTGTTCTCACACAATACTATTGAATACAATTTCCCCTCCCTCTACTCCTATCAGTTTCTTGCCCCCTCCTCTCCTACCTGGATCCACTCCCTACCTGTCTCTCATTAGAAAAGAATAGGCTCCTAAGAGATAACAACAAGCCATAACAAAATAAACCAAAATAAGATAAAACAAAAACCATCAAATCAAACTCGGACAAGTAAAACCAAAAGAAAAATAAAAGAGCCCAAGAGAAGGCACATGAATCAGAGACCCACTCATTTACACATTCAGGAGTCCCATAAAAGTACTAACTAATAGCTATAGTATGTGTGCATAGGACCTGCTGCAGACCCATGTAGGCCCTCTACTGCTTCAGACTCTTTTAATTCATATGAGGTTGGCTCAGTTGTTTTAGAACAACTGAGTGGTGTCAAACTTCCTTATGCTGTGACTCTTTAATAGAGTTACTCATGCTGTGGTGACCCCAACCATAAAATTATTTAGATAATACTTCATAACTGTAATTTGCTACTGTTATGAATTGTACTGTAAACATCCAATATGCAGGNTATTTGATATGTGACCCCCCAAAGGGTTGGCAACCNACAGATTGAGAGCTTCTGATTTAGAAGTTATTGTTCTCCATGTGTCCTCCATCCCCTCTGTCTCTCCACTCTTTCTGCCTCCCTTCCAAAGGGTTCTTGGAGCTCTGAGGGGAGGGATTTCATGGAGATATCTCATTTAGCTGTGTTTTCAAAAGTCTCTCTCTCTTTCTCTCTCTCTCTCTCTCTCTCTCTCTCTCTCTCTCTCTCTCTCTCTCTCTCTCTCTGTATGTGTAATGTGTGGATGTGGGTCTCTGTATTTGCTCCCATCTGCTAATGAAGAAAGCCTCTCTGATGATGGCTGAATAAGTCTCTAATCTATGAGTATAGTAGAATATCATTAAAAGACATTTTATTGTTACTTAAAAAAAAAAGTAGTATTTGGTTTTTACCCTAGGTCTCTGAACTATCTATACTTGTCTTCTTGGTCACTCAATCAGTGTTTTAAGACAAATCAGACATCAGTTGGTTATGTCCAAAAGGTTTGTGTCACCATTGCCCTAGCATATTTTGCAAGCAGGACAGAATGTATTTTATGGTTGGGCTAGTGATTACTTTTCTCTTTTGGTAGCCTTCAGAGTACCTGTCTGTGTCACAGACAATAGAATATAGGAGTGAAAGGTTCTGTACAGGCACTAGCTCAATCTCTCCAAGCTCAATGAGTTGTGTGTGTGTGTTGTCTTCAGCAACNGGGCCTTGCTGCAGTTTTTGGAGAGCTACCTATCTTGGTAACAGCCTGGGTTGCTTGGGGATTTCCCAATATATTGGTATATTTTCTTACTATGNTAAGTTTCTTCTTATAAGTGACTTTAATTCCACTTTTAAAGTAAATACCTATACAAATAGATCTATTTCACAAATGTGTTTTCAAAATCTGTTTCTAGTAGTGGCAACCAGAATTGATTAAAAGTACTGAATAGAAACAGTTATACTAAGATCCTTTTAAGGAGAGTTGATGAATTATTGATGAACATGCCTTTTAGATTTTATACTCTAAATAAACCTTTATTACATCCTATCATTCCTTATCCAGATCAATGTTTTAAAAGCTTCATTCTTAAGCTCCATTATATATTTGGATCACTATTCATAAATTCTAACTCAGGCCAGTTGTTCTCTGTGAGGACAAGGAGTCAATATATCAGAGAGGTAAGCACAAGCAGTGAAAATAGATTGAAGCTCCAGAAACTATAATAGAGGAGATATTTGTGCTCTGCTGTGGCAATACCTAGCTTGATTGAATCATTTTTACATATGCACCTATTTCCAAAATTATTCACTCATTGACATATCCATTTAATATCCATAGATCAGCTAGTGCTTCAAATCTTGTACTTAACAGAGTGGGCTAATGTAAGAAGTCATGCATGCCACCTTCAAAGAACTATGGCCAGGAGAGGGATGAGTGCTCAATGCACTGAACATGCAAAGCATGCACAGCCGAGTGTGCCAAGAAAGCAATGAAGAAAGAAGGTGGGAACACCTAGAGGATAGTAATTATGGTTTGGGGGTTAACAGTTACCCTTTTCTAATAGGCAAGAAAGCAAAAATGAAGAGCATTAGCTCAAAGCCACACAGCGGGTTATAGAAAAGGAGACACCAAACCTGTTTTGTTTTGTTTTGTCTTTTTCAACTTTACCTGTCTGAATTTCACCTTTTTCAATGCTTTGCTCAAAAGTCACTGTTATATACTTATGTAAAATTTTAACATAATTTAAAATAGTGTCACAGTAATAGTGCCTCTAGATGCCCAAGGGGAGAAAAACAAGACAAATAAGCCAACAACAACCAATCCAGATGATAGTCCCTTCAGAGGAAATGTCTCCATTTTAAGTCTCACACTATTCTTCTAATGAGTTCTAAACACAGTGTCTAAACAAACAAACAAACAAAACAAACAAAAACAACAACAAAGAAACCCCCTGAAACCTGAAGCAAAAAGTACAATGCTTCAGACTGTAGAACCCGCAGGTCTATTAAAGAACTACAGGATGTCTCAGGAGAGTAGTTAGAATCCCTAGATGTAAATTATAAGGATGGTAGCATTGTATTTACAAAATAGTGGAAAATATTTTAGCTGCCAGAAAACTGGGATTTATTTGCAGTGTCATAATGGTTTAGAATAGGACTGATCAGAAATTTGAGAATTAGGAAAGATAATGNCCANATTAAGAATATAATGATGGAGTTTGTTATGAGATTATAATCAGGCAAAGAAAGAATTAATGAACTGAAGTAGACCAGAAGTATTAGAATAAAAAAAAAAGAAAATCTCAAAGTGAGAAGAGATAGAGGTGAGACAAAGAGATAGAATCCAAGAACTTGTAATACCGTGAAGCAAGTGCAGACCCAGAGACTAACATTCACTCTCTCTGGCTGTGTAAAACAGTGCAGCTATTTTGAGAAGCACTTTCACACAGAGAGAGTTGGGGCATTCATACAGAAGTTAAGATCACCTGCTTTTGAGCAATCTATAGACATGTAACTCTAACAACGATGTTTATTTCTATGGCTTGGGTACACGCTATAGGATACTCTGAGCAGATGACATGTCTAAGAATGTCAGTAGGCTCACTAGAATAACCATATCTGGAGGTAATCTAAAAGTCCCAATGCCCATCAACATGGAAAAGAGAAATACACTATGGTGTACTAATGCAATAAAATATCAAATAGCTTAAAATGTAAGGTACTGGAACAAAACATTAGCATGAATACATTTTTAAGAGAATGACTTAAATAAAAAATTCCTAAAACAACAGAGCTTAATACCATTTTTAAAATATCCCTAACCAGGTGTAATTACATTGTTTAATAGCCAAGCTTTCATAGTGGACACACTATAAAGAAAGTGAACCCTCTGATGGTTAAGCCTAGGATGCTGGGGAAAAAGCAANCAGGAAAATGAGAAAGGGTAAGTGATTCTTATAGTAATGAGAATTTCTCCCTTTTTGATCTGGGCAGATATTCATTAATGGTTCATGATTTTTTTTCTGTGCACATGATTCTTTTATTTACATCTTTTCTTCTGTGATAAAATACCTGATAAACATCACTTAAGGGAGAAAGGGTTTATTCTGGCTCGTAGTTGACACTATAGTTCAAAGCTNTGGGTAACAAGGCAACTGGTTACATTGAAGCCACAGTCAAGAAATATAAAGTAATAAAAGTTTTTACTCAGGTCATTTTCTCCTCTTTATACTATTTACAACTCTAGCCCAGGGAATTGCGTTACCTGCAGTGAACAAATTTTCCCATCTCAATTAATCTAATGAAAATAAACTCCCACAGTCATGCCCAGAGCCCTGTCTACCTGGTAGTTCTACATCTCCTCTNATGGACAATTGAGGTTAAGCACAACTGTCCCATATTGCTCAATAAACAAAAACAAGGAATAACTATGTGAAGAGGGGCCAGATAATGGAGTACACAGAAGCCTTGTTACAGCTTGTTGCTTCTTTGGTAAAAAGCTTCTGTGGNAGATAATCTACAATTGTGAGAGCATAGTGTTGGATGATTCGGAGCAAGAGCAGATTAAGGGTCCCTTTGCTATTGCCCAGATGACTGGAGTTTGTGGCCTGTTCCTATTTACCATATATTTTCAAAGTTTAAGTATGTAGCTCCGAGCCGTCTACTATTGGGATGGAGAGGGAAAGGGGAAACCACAAATTCCTGCTGTTAAAATTCATTTTCCAGCAATTAGTTTCAAAGAAACTTGAGTCTAAATTGATGCAAGCCTTGTCCGTGATGAAGTGAAAACAAATTGCAGAACTCAATAAGCTGATCATTTGTGTGACAGCTTCTCTAGGCACAGGGTTCTGTGACTTAAAATAACAGCTCCCACAGAATGTCAGCAGTTTATCAATCTGAGGACATTAGCTTCACGATCTGTAGAGCTACCTATCTGTAGAAAAAGGTGCTGCAGAGCTTGAGCATTTTTATATTATCAAAGACTTATTCACATCACTTGTAACATCATTTGATAATAACTTCATAATTCAGAATTTGTATTCAGTCACTTAAAAATCTCATGCTAATTGCTCAGTTGATTCACAGTACTGCATGTGCCTTGCAGATTTTGTAGTTAATTCCCACTTTAATTCTTGCTGCTGACAGAGGTTTGTTTTAAGTATTTTTTTGATAAGTACAATTTGCAAGCTCTCCTGCCAAAGCTTTATCAAGGATTATTAGGAACCTTCATAATGCATGATTTCACAGAATGTCAAGATGGCCCAAACCAGGAACGAGTCACTAGAAATGCCTCAGAATTCTGCTCACACAGAACTCAAAACCATTATGCAGAGAATGAGAATATTTCTTAATGGCTTCCTCAAAAATGTTTTGCCATAAAACATGCTTTTGGCTGTAGC
The DNA here is from genome assembly GCA_001675575.1 of Neotoma lepida. Lineage (NCBI taxonomy): Eukaryota > Metazoa > Chordata > Mammalia > Rodentia > Cricetidae > Neotoma > Neotoma lepida. The sequence continues at coordinate 25,665 of LZPO01117397.1, forward strand.
AAACAAGAGTTGTCTTTATGCATGGCAGGAGCTCACATTTTGCTTAGTGATGACACATTTTACTTTGATATATGCAGAATTAATGACCACCATTCCCCTTGGGAAAAAAA
>LZPO01117397.1:26714-40047 GCA_001675575.1 Neotoma lepida
GCATGGTAGGAGAATAAGGAATCTTGAGACATGTCATGTATGAAAGCACAGCTTTCTGGGCTTGATTTTTGAATTAAGTGCTGAATAGTAGTTTTGTACCGTTCACATTTCTTCCTTTTGCTAAATTAACACTGAATTTCTAAGTGCCTTCCCACATGCAGAGTCAACTCTGAAGAGTTTATTATAAAGGCCAGCAGGGCAGGTAACTTTGAGAGTTCCATTTTCTGAAGGAAACTGACCAAGAGCCCATTCTGAGAGCCAGCATCTTATTTCTGTACAGAGAGTTGGGCTGTACTGGATGACAGAAGCTGGAACCTCATCTGTAAAGACCTTGACAACTTTTGACTCCAGAATGACAGTGATATTTACAAACTCTAGCTAGCTGATGAAGCCATATTCTCACTATGATATTTTAAAGAAAATTTAATGATCAAAATTTATGATAAGATCAAAATTTATGATAAGAACTATTCCCTGTGAGGATACAGAAGNGCTTAATAAACATAATTTGTGGCTAATTGAATAATGAATATGCCAAAAATACATGCAAGTATTAAGATCAAAATCCAAATAAGAATTTTAAAAGTNTCTTAGGAATGGTGCCATTTCTAACCAAATCAATGAAAGTTACAGGGAAACTGCAAAAATTCAGTTATTGATTTGATCACTCAATTGAGTGCTAATTCCAAGGACAAGCTAATAGTAAAGCAGCAAAGAATAAATAAATGAGCATCTCTCTTCCTCTAAGTCTNTGNAATAGTGGNAGGGCATACAATAAAAACCATCATGTAGATTACATGGAACACATGCATAAACATATTATTTCAAGGAGTGTTTTGGTGTGCTTTCTATTACTGTGATAAAGACCATGACCAAAAGAAACTTGGGGAAGTAAACGGCAGCTTCACTTATACATCCCAATCACAGCATATTATTAACAGAATTCAGGGCAAGAACTCCAGACAGGAGCCTGGAGTGGGGAGTTGAAGTAGAGACCACAGAGAATTGCTGTTTACTGGCCTGTTCCCCAAGGCTTGCTCAGTCTGCTTTCTTCTACAACACAGGACAGGACCACATGCTGGGAGTGGCACCATCTCTAGGGGGCTGGTCTCTTTCACATGAACCACTAATCAAGAAAATGCCCCACAGATTTGTCCAAAGGCCAATCTGACGGGGGCAGTTCTTCAACTGAGGCACCTTTTCTCAGACAACTCCATCTTTTGTCAAGTTGACAAGAGAGAAAAAGGAAAGGAAAACAACAGAAATNAAACAGCCAGTACACATGGTAAGGAGTGCTGAGAAGGACAACTGAATAACCAGGGAAAGGCATATGTGAGAATGGGTTGTAAGAGCCTCTACAAACACGGCATTTACTACAGAGGATGAGTGCATATACTATGGGTATGAGTTTCTACAATATGTTTGAGAGAAAAGACATTATGTGTTTGGAGCTAAAGGCAAAAAGCCATATATCTGTGTAGGGTAAAGCTTAAGCAGGGCTTGGGGGCCATTAAGATGAGTTTACTTGTTCTTTCAATAGTAATGAAAAGCCATCGAGATATAAAGTAGATGAGCTCTGACTAGAGNAAGGACATGGTGTGATACATTTTAACTACTAATTAGACCATGGGCATTTATTATTTAGAATTGGCTAAAAGAAGCAAGAGAAGAATTTACTAAATCAATCATGACTTGCCAGTGAATTCCAGGTAGTTTTGGAGGCAAAGCTGCTGGAATTGGTAATTTTGAGTAGGATTTTAAGTGCTCAAATAGAAGTTATCATCCCAGGCTCCCAGAGATTCAGAACAGAGGCTCGGTGTTGGGAAGAGAGTGGACTTCTGAGAGTCTCCATCAATGCTTTGTACTTGGAATGTGTACCATGATAATTCTATTAGAGGAACTAAAGGTTTGAATCAATAGAGGAAAGTCCTCAAGGTGAATGTTCAATACAGAATCAAAGACAGTGTTTTGTAAAGACCCAGAGCACTGAATACAAAATTAAANCACATTCAGAGTCAGAAGCAGGAAAAAGAAGATGTGTACTTGTATAAAATCCTGACACAATCACTACTTATAATTTAATAGAAAAATAAAATGTAGAAAAGATAATAACCATTAAAATCATCATACTATTTGGAGCTTAGATACTGAAAAGACAAAGTTTAATAGCAAACAATGACAGTGAACTATTTACTTTTGTTTTTTTTTAAACACCTTTGGGAAATTCAAATTAGAATAAGAAAAACAATTTCATTTATCATTTATCAGATTGGCAACCGTGAAAGGGGAAGGCTAATGTTTTTGAGCAGTGTATGGGGGGCGGGGCTTCTCAGACACCACTTAGGCAAATTCAAGTCAAAACTTGTATACTGGCTCATGCTAGTAAAATCTACATGTGGCAGACTGAGATAGGAGGATTACCACGAGTTTGAGGCCTGTCTATTACAGAGTAAGACTCTGTCTCCCCAACGACACAGACCCAAAATATGAAGAAAAGTTTTTCCATAACACAAATTTGCAATCAAAAATTGAATGTCTCCAAATGCTCTTTAGTTTTGGCTGCCATTCCATATCCCAGGAAAAGAACCCCAAACAAACTTAAGAATGTATCTGAAAGAGAACTCACTTNGAGTTTCCCAGGGGAAAAAACAAAAATGGAAACATCCTAAATGCTCCACCAGTTGGATTAGAAAGTTTGGAAAAGCATGAGACTTTCAGAAAGTCTGTTCTGTGACTATTACTCTGTTCAGTGCCTCCAAATCCCTCACACAGCCATCTGCTCAGAGCTGGGTTGCAGGTCATTTTTATTAGAAGTGAGAATCTCAGTTTAAGAGTTATTTGTATCTCTTTGTGTGGTGAGAGATTCAAAATATCTTTGTAATAAAATTGCTTTCATTTGCATCCCTACATAGTTTGATGAATGAAAAATAAAAATGTCAAGTTGTAGTTAGAATGCTAGCAATTGAATNGAGTCCTGTGAATAAGCTAATGGGTATCTGAATTGGCTATAAAATTTATTCATTAAATAGCTGAAAAACCATTGCTCACATCNCTTAGGTGAAAATTCTCTCATTATGTNATAAATTTAATGTGTATATTTCTAAACGGGAAGAAAAGACCTCAAACTACCCACAGCATTACATATGCTTTAAAATGTAATAAGTAATAATATTTTAAGTACTACCACCAACCAACATCCTATAGGATGTAATCTGTATGAAATACTTTAAAATGATTTTGTGTTTGTATAGTTCTATTAATTGGGACTATAATTGCCTTAAATTTTATAGATACAGAAAATTNGTTTAGCTAGTGACAGACACTGAAATACTTTGTATGTGTTATGCTCATATGCCTCCCTGTTCGTCTAGGTGAGACAATTGTGTATGGGGATGCTTGCACACACAGTCAGAGGTCCACATCACGTGTCTTCCTTAGGTGCTCTCCACCTTATTTCCTGAGATAGGGTCTCCTACGCTGGCTATCTAATGAGTTCCAGAGACCCACCTGTCTCTGTCTCCCCAGTCCTGGGATTGTTGACATTTGATGCTGTACTTGGCTTTTAGTTAAGTGCTGGAGATTCAAACTCAGGTTCTCATGCTTGCAGGACAGGAACTTTATCCAGCAAACAATCTTCCTTATCCATACACTGTGAATCTTACATCACCATCAGCTACAGGACTCTGCAAATCTCATGACCTCCAGGGAAGCTGTATTTGGCTGTGCTNATGTTTGTTTTCTANCCTATTTAAATTTTTGATATTGAATGTGAAATCAGTTTTTCACTAAAAGATGTGAATAAATGAGTCTGAAGCATGAAGGAGAGGCCAAAACTGGAAAAGAGTAAACAAAACAACAAAACTCCTTTACGCTAAGTGTCTCATCACTCTTATTACTCCATCAGCTCTTCAGCTCTCAGAATGCTCTTGTGTTTTTATTGCTATCATAAAAGAGGAAGAGCTAGAATTTGAAGATAGAATAGATAATATGCTAGAATTAACACCAGAGTGAAAACTTCAAATATGAATTCATGTGTCTGATGCTAAATTATGAATTCTTGCCAACCCATTAATTTATACTGCCTCCATCCTCTCCTCCAGCTGCCTCCATATGAATGTTCATGGCTACCTGGCCNTGAACTAGAGGACTAGAAATGACATGGGGATAGAGAGAAAGAACCTAGAGTAGTCTTTTAGCAAATAGTAGAATTAGATTCCCTACTCTGTACCTTTTACACATTGAATTTAAAATAGTGCCTACCTTTCTACATCTTTCAAGTCACATTTCAAATTCAGTTAGTTATTTTGGAATAAAGGCTACTTTACAGTGAATTCATTTGAAATCCTGTCTGAACTTCCCTCATCATACTAGAGCAGAGACTCTTGATGCTGTGATCCCTCCTCTAAGAGTTCTTCCATTCCTGGGCAGTGGCGGATGACACACGGCGGCAGCCCTAACTACACCTGTCCCTTTTAGTTAAGGTGCACTATCAGTCTTTTCTTTGGAGTATTGTGACAGTGTCTGGTCACTGAGAGGTTTCCACCAGGATGACGTAGAAGCAATGCCTGCCTCTCCTCCTGCTTATATCCGCTCATCAGTTGCTTGCAGACCCCTAAGCACTGGCCTAACTGGATAGAGGAAAAGTTTCTCTTGCCACGGTTTTTTTTTTTTTCTGAAAAAGGGGCTGAATGGGCTGAAGTAAACGATAATTTTGCCAGCCTATTCTAGACACTTTGTAGAAGCTACTCTGACCATGGCAGCTGCTGCTCTGCCCGATCTAAAGGCTTTCAGGGAAAGGTGACAGGTTTTCTATTTCTGGTGAGCTGAATGCCTCTTCCTTTTGATTCTATTATCAAGCACAGTAGGAAACTTAAAAGGGAAGCTGTCCTGCACAGAGGGCAGAGGCAACAGACTGGAAGGCAGATATTTAAAAGCCAGAAACAAATTCGTAGGGATTTCCAGAAAAGAAGAAAAAAATGTGTAGACTCCTGAACTTGAAGCTACAAAGACAATATTCTCTTTCCAAAATGAGTAAATAAATATTACTAGAAATGTCATCAAAATAGATAATAAGCTACATAAAACAACAATGTATTTGACACTCTTATGAAGAATTATGTGGAACTAGACTACAGTGTTGAATTAATTATGAGAGTTGCATCTTAGAAACTTAGAAGAAGGTTCTTATAACTTACTGGACAATATAAGGATTTATGGACTCCTTCCCCCATTGCTGTGGTTTATTTCATAATTACCTGAAATGTCCAGCCTCAAGCCAGTCCGAATACTTACCCTGCCTCTTAGATTATTTATTAGATAAAGTAAATATCTTTAAGGATGATGAAAAAAAAATGTGTATGGGTTCTGTTTCTTCCTGCATTTCTTAAAATATATTGTAAAAATGTCCCCAAATGTGGCAATACATATATTGAAAGATATCTTAATTCTTTGGACTAATGACCAAGGTCATTCTTAAAATTACGAAAAGACTCACAGAACAAAGGTAGGATATTTTTCAACCCTCTTCTTTTTCCNGATAGAAGATCANTTTTTCCNTTCTCCTTAACTTTAAATAAGCCAAAGACTTGGCTTTCAAATGCCTATTGGCTGCTTCTTTATCTACCTTGAGCCCCAGACCATGCATATTCAATACTTCATTTCCTCAAGTGCTTTATTGACCATGATCTTGGAGATNACATTTGGCTCCANGCAACATTATAGTTATTATTTTTAATTGAACTTCAGAGTACATTGCTCAATGTAAGAATCAATTTAGAGAAAAAAANTTATTCTGAACATTTCATTGTGCCAATTCAAAATGCATGCCTCAAGCAATGTTTAAAAAAAGAGAAAGAAAAGAAAACCTCTACACATATAAAAGGAAGAAGGGGGAGAAAGTCTAGAAACTGAAAAATCAGGGCTGGAGAGATGAATCGGGGGTTTTAAGTACTTGCTGCTCTTATAGGACTGGGGTTTGGGTCTCATCACCCACAGAGCAGATCACAACCAACTATAACTCCAGTCCCAGGAAGTCTTACGCTTTTCTTCTGTCCATATACATACAGTCAGGGACACACATGTACACATTAATATAAAGAAAGAAACTNTAANGTTGGTGNGCTTACAGTCATCCTCTAGACCTCTTGAAATCTCTTGGTGAAAGATTTGAAACATGCAGGAAACACAAGACTAATTCAAACACCATGGACTCTGTGCTACTAAGTTAAAATAATTATTCAGAAGTTTATGTGGAGATACTGCAAGCACACAGTAAATCCCTAACCTGTTATGTTTCAAATGATAATTAAAAGGCCATGTGAATGCTGTTCTGGAAGCAACTACATTTGCTTGCTTTCTTTGATCAACTTTTCCATTTCCAAGACCTCTAGGCAGGAAGGTGATTCTCCTGCCTCCCATCTCTCCAGCGGGAGCTGAATGTCAATAGCACACACAAGGCAACTCTTCCCAGATTGTTGCNTTTGGGAGGCATCTCTGTTCATTTCCCNCCACCCTAGAGGACCATTTAGTATAATGGGAAGGGATTTGATTGCTTCACTACTTGCTGAAATCTGTTATCATAACTTAGAATGGAGCAGAATCTTACTAAGGAGTAACTTTCTCTTTGGTAAAGATGTTTTCTCAACTTGACANAAGCTAAAGTCATTTTTGAAGAGGGAATCTTAATTGAGAAAATGTCCCCAGATTGGCCTGAGGGCAAGCCTTGGTGCATTTTCATGATTGGTGAATGATATGGTGTGACAATGCATTATGTTAAAAATAAACATTCTAAGAGACTGAATCTTTTGCTGAACCTCACATCTAGAGCTGATAATACACCTTAAAGTTACTTAAGACTTTAGACATCTGTCCTACTGTGTACTAAGTCTGTTTGTTTAACCTGCCTTTAAGAGAACATTGCAACAGCCAAGCTTACTTGCCTTAGATTTATCATGTAATCAACTTTTACAATCTAAAGTAACACATAGCTATAATCTTAAGTTATGTACTCTTCCGTGCCCCCAACCTAGAGTAATGCATGTGCATTTTCATGAATGTTATGATAATCATTGGCTGGAGAGAGAAAATAGGCTAAAAGTGGCCTTGTTAAAAAAAAAATCCACCATAAATGGTGAAAGCAGCACTTAGGCATTGTTTGATAGTGTTTGTTTGTTTGTTATCTGGGTCAAACTTAATCCGTTGTAAAAACTCTTTTAAAGATTTCTGTAAAGTATCCTTTGTTCCTCCCCCTTTATATTTCTTTTGTTCAATAGAAGAGAAGGGAAAGACCTTTGTTAGGGACAGAAGCATTCAGAGAGACCCACACAGATGCACCGAGGCAGATTCATAAACAGCCTTCAGGCAGGCATAGATAGAGTTCCCACAACAGGCAGGAATGATGAAAGCCACAGGGAGAATGAAGTAGAGAATTCAGATTTGGGCTCACTCTCAGTTAAATGACTACAAGGGGAAGTACTTTGTTTTTGTTCCTTAATACATTATTAGTGACTCTGAGTTTGTTATTAATGAGTTTAAACTGACAACAATGTAGAGACCCCAGCTCACTGTGTGTGGTGCCACCCCTGGGATGGTGGTTTTGGATGCTATAAGAAAGCAGGCTAAGCAAGCCATGAGGAGCAGGCCAGTAAGCAGCACTCCTCCACGACTTCTGTTTCAGTTTCTGCCTCCAAGTTCCTGCCTTGAGTTCCTGCCCTGACTTCTCTAGATGATGGACTGCAAGTTGTAGGTAAATAAACCGTTTCCTCCTTGAGCTGCTTTTGGTCAGGGTTTTATCATAGCAGCAGAAACCCTAAGTAAGACAGATGTATTCTAAGACTGTGGCCTCCAGAGGAGGATAAAAATCACAGTAGTATTGTTTCTTACTGAAAGGGAAAATCCAGTTTTTACATCCAACGTCATTTTGATGTTGATTTTGCCTTTTGCACTGGAGATTTTAATATGTAAATATATTGTTGANGGTTTCCCAATCCAAGACCCTGCAAACTGAGCTTGTCTGACTATTGATGATAAGCTGTGAAATGCTGCATATGGCAGCTGAGGTTCCCTTGGGTAATCTGAGCCCCTTTAGAATAGGCATTTACTTTTAACCCTCATATCTGGCCTAGNATTCTGACGGCCATTGAATCAACCTGTAGGAGGGTACTGGATGCTTACTGGACCACCAGCCTCTACCAAACATGCTGCATATTTGAAATCTGCAGCAAAGCTTTCTTCATTTGCTCTGGCCCATGTGAGGGAAAACCATCATTATGTCAACTGAGTGCATTGATCTAGGATTCTCTTTGTAAGTTCAAATTTCTTCCACTTTAAAAAATGTTTTCTTTTATCCATTTAGACAGGTCTCACTGTAGCCCTTGNTGACATGAGAATGTGTGTAGACTCCAATTTGCAGAGATCAACCTGCCTCTGCGTCCTTGAGTGCTGGGATTAAAGTGTGCACTACCANGCCTGGCATTTCTTTCACTTTGAAGCAAGTATTTCAGTCAGGGTCATTTGTGCTTGTGCTCCCAAAGCACAGCATTTTTGACTCATAATGAACTAATTCTGGTCTCTGTTAAAGCACAACTGTCCTTTTTCACTGATGTAGAAAGGACAGCCTTCTATGAATTTTTAAAATGTGCTTGTCACTGCTTACTTTTATTAGCTCTGAAAACAACCACCACATGTGTTGAGAGCTCAGAAGTAGCAGTCAGGCCTGTGTGAGTTCCTTATGGAAAGCTGGACACTGTGAGAAGCCAGGGCAATGTTTAAGGCCTTGAAATGGTACAGAACATTCTATTGATAGCGGTATAAATTTGCATGACTATTTCCTACGAATTACTACAGAACTAAAAAATGAATACGTACTTTTTACAGATCCTTTCAAATCTTGATGCATTAAGATCTCATTCTCCTGCATGTAACCTGTCTCCAAAGTCTGTACATCTGTTTGGAGACTTCTGAGATCCAGTCTGCTCCCTCTCACTCTTTGAAGAATTCTCTCCAGAAATAGATGGCCCAGTACTCAGCTGAGATTCAAGTGGACTTCTATGCAAATTCTGAATGTATTTTCCTATGTAGTGTTGGAGCTCAGGAAATAGAATCCCACAACGCGGCCCTCTGGCATGCCTAGTGTATTGAATAAAGGAAGCTGATGGTAGAAAGGGGTGTGGCTCAGTAGTGAGGTGCTTACTGAGCACCAGCACCACATTTTATCCTCAGCACTTGCAAACCAAAGGAAAATGAATGAATGAATGAATGAATGAAGCCCCCTTTTGTTCCTTTATCTTCAAGACTAAGGAAAAAGCTATCTCTAAAGTTCCATTTAGGACAATGAAAAAAAAATAGACTGCAATCAACATAGACCCTCTTCCCAGCATCTTATCAACCAAAGAAGATTAATTCATATCTATTATGGGAACAGAAACTAAAAGTCACCCACCCAGAGAGACAGTCACAGCCCACAACCTCTGTTGAGCATGGCTCTCTAGGAGACTTCATCCATACATCAAGATAGGATGACCATCAATCTTCCTTTTACTTCCCAGAACCTGTCACCACCTCCTTCCTGAATCCTCAGCCCTTATTTTCTTCAGCAGCTCGGAATGTTATTTAAACTGTAACCATCTGGCTCTTACTTGCACTTCATGTTTCACTTTGTATGGCCCCCATGTGTATGCCTTTCTCATTGATCCATTTATTACAGTTTATTTCATAGATATAAATATTAAGTATTCAGAAGGTAAAAGAAAAATTCTCTCCTTACCTGAAGTTTACTTTTTTCTAGAAAAATATCTCTAAACTGCCATCCACCTTACCATCCTTGTATGAGGATCTCTTTGGACCTCCATCTCTAGCCATTGTAGAAACTGCCAGCAGTTGAAAGCTGGGAAAATAATCAGATCTTTTAGCTGCCCCAGTGTCTTAAGAATCAGTCTATTACTAACTGTTGAGTACAATAAAGGTTTTGTTTTATTGTTTTACACTAAGCTTTCAAACTGTTTACTGGTCGCTTTCATCCATTGCCCGTACTCCTTCACGGGGGGCAGAGAATTAGACACAGGGAGTCACTGTTTATTTTTAGCTCACATGTAACTTGATGACATTATTTAATAGTTGTAGATCTCATCTATATCGACAAAACAAAAATGAAAATCTTGAAGGTTCCAGTAAGAATTAGAGATACTCAAGCACCAAGGATAAGAGTAACCAGTATGTTAGCTGGCAAAGCTCTCTCTCAACTCTAACAGCTACAAATCCTTTTTAATTCTGCAAAGCAACCAAAGCAACACAATGGCCTTCTAGGTTTTATCGTTTGTTCTAGTGTTCTTATTGGAGGGATTTTGTGATGAGCTGTTTTGTGTTGTGGCTGTGCTGGCACTACTGAATTACCAAATGACAATTCAGTTTAAAAGTCTCCTGAATTGTTCAATTTCCTTTCACATACAATGGCACATCACATTTTCCAAAGCAAAATATAATACAGTCCAAATGACTTTGGCTAGAATATAACAGAAATCACAACAACTGTTTTTACATCTTTGAATTTGCAAATGATTCTGTCATTCTCTAAACATCCAGAGACAAGGAGTAAGTGTGTGTTTTGGAGGTAAATTATATTATATATTTCCAATACAGTCTCTCATTGCTTTTTCTAAGAAATCTGGTTTCACTGACTATACAGGGTCATGTACGGTTACCTCANGTGCAATAGCAATATTAACATATCCATATGACCGCTACCATCTTAAGAGGTGTTGTGAATTAATGTGAATCAGAATAGGAAATTGTCATAGCATTGTTACCTATCAATTCCCTTGATTGTATTCAGTCAGCACCAATGTGAACCTCTATTCTGGTGTTGATATGGATTATACCATCTGCATAGACCTTTTTTCCTAAGTGCCTGTTTATGACAATCACATTTTCCCATTTTTTCTCTCACATATGATGGGAACAATCAGTAACAGAGACAAAACAAAACCTACAGGCATTACAGAGCCATGACTGATGATTACATTGTTTCAACAATAAAGAAATGATCCATGGCTGTCCTGAATTTCAGGTTAGATTCAAGTTGTTACAATGATGTCTTCAACTTGTTGGTAACTATCACTTTTATTATGCATTTTTGCCTTCATCTTCACAAATACATATTCTATGGAGTCGTCTCTGTTGAAGCACTAGAAAGAGACTATCTCATATGCAGGTGCTAAAATTTCCTTCACTTCAGTTTCACATTCTTCAGATGATGTACCAGTGTCTTAGTTAGGGTTTCTATCACAGTGAAGAGACACCATAACCACGGCAACTCTTATAAAGAGTTCTTCATTGGGGGTAGCTTACATTTCAGAGGTTTAGTCCATTATCATCATTCCTGGAAGCATGGTGGCATGCAAGCAGACATAGTGCTGCAGAGGTACCTGAAAGTTCTTCCAACNTCTCCAGTGCTGGAATCATGTGTATGGTGTGGTCATCATGTCTGGTTTGGAATTAGGATTCTCAATACACCTATTCTGCCATACTCTATGTCCTACATAGGGATTTATCATCATTCCATGTCCTTTCCTCACACACTCACACCTACATACATGCACACACAAGCATGCATGCATGCATGTGCACATGCATGTACATACAAGCACAAACNTATACATATATGCAGGTAGACACACACTTCTTTAGGATTTTTTCAGATCACCNGAATATTCTAAGTTGTTTTATAAAATACTAAACTACTTCTATGTGCCAAAGATTCTAAGTGAAAATCACCATTTGTCTTATTGGTTCTTACAGGATAATATTGGAGTTTAATACCATTGGAATTATTAAATATAACTATAGGGAGAAAGAGTTGCAAAGACACCTGAAAAAAGTAGCACAGAGAAATGGGAAATAAAATCACACCCCATGTACATGATGCTAGTCTTGGTGGGTGTCACTTGAAATATTAAGGTATATGTGATAACAGGTTGTGAAAAGGTATGACCTCCATCTTATGTGCTTTCTCCCTCACTCTCCTTTGCCTTTTTGGGATTCAGTGAAATACTTAGCTTATTATATGAGCTCTTTTTGAGGTTTTTACTTTAACCAGAGCCAAAGCTGAGAAAGTAATATATAATAATAATGTGCCTCTTTCTAACTCCAGATAATATATGGAAATCTTAAAAAAGAAAAAAAAAACAAGATACACTGAAAATCATTTCAAGGAATACAACTTATCATGGAAAATTTTGGAGGGAAAATTTGCTCTTAGAAAGACAGCACAGTGGGGTGCTGTCTGCTCAGTGAGTAAACAGCTCTTCTTGATGCTGAATATTTAGGGAAACACATCAAATTCAACACGCAGCCTGGAATTCACTGTGTGTGCTATTCATGCATGCGAGCAGCCTTTGTGTATTTCCTTCTGTGATTGCAACAATAGTTTTGAACAATATTTCCTGTTGCTGGTGCTGCTCAATTTTTGCCTCACTGGGCTCCACTTCATGCTGTTACTTCTTTTGTTTTGAAGGTATATTTTATTTATTGTTTCAGAATTTCACACATTAATACAATGTGTTTTGATCAATTTCTTTTTACAAAGGCTTCTTAACCAGTGTTTGGGTGGTTAACATGCCAGGACTATTCATGAACTTCACTTAATAAAAGCATATAATTTAATCCAAATGTTTTCTGTTGTATGTTTCACAATTAATTTTAATATCACTGATAAAGACAAGTGTACTGTCAATTAGACAAATAACAANGGCAAGATTTATTTTAATTCAGAGATCCTAAAATATGGAAGACAATATTTAAGCATGTAAAGCAGAGAAAAGCCATCATTGCATCTTTATAGTAAACATCTAGTCACACAATAACTATGAGGTTATTGAATCATTTTATGGAGGATAGGCAGGAATGTGCTACATTGCATATTTCATGTAGGGCAATTTCACTAAGAATATTGTTTCAAGAACATTTCGAAAGCTTTACAGGATGGCCCGCTGCAGGGAAGGAAGCTTCCTGTGAGCTNGTGTGTTGAACTAGCAATGATTCTCAACATGTGGGCTACGACTCCTTTGACAATGGTTGAATGATCCTTTCACAGGGGTTGCCTAAGATGACTGGAAAACAGAGATATTTATGAAGTAGCCACAAAAATAATTTTATGGTTGGGAGTCACCACTGCTGGGAACCAGGTGCTCCCCAAGCCTGCCTTCAGCTATTCAGCCCTGGCAGCCACATCATCATCAGCCACCAAATGAGACCCACGTACCCTTTAAAAAGTCCTGCCATCAAGGCCCACTCTCTTATTCTGTTTTTCGCTGTGTCTCTCTGTCTCTGTCTCCCCCCC
>LZPO01117397.1:67750-79262 GCA_001675575.1 Neotoma lepida
AGTTTGTTGACTCTTCTGAGCACACAAGTCCATTTTCAAACCTCTTGTCTCCTAAGTAAAGACAGTTTCCTAAGTGAAAGATAAGGGTAGACTACTCAAAAGAAAAAGAAGAAAAGAAACGTATTTACCAAGGGGCTATTGGTAAAACTATCAGCAGATTTTTTTTTCTTGTTTTAAAATTTTACCTGAAACTTGAGCTGACAGAGTACATTTGCTTAAAGGAAGGAGGAGGAGGAAGAGGAAGAGGTGGAGGAGGAGGAGGAAGATGAGGAGGAGGCAAGTGAAGAACCAGCCTGCCTCCATGTTAGGCTTAAAAGTCATCTTCTAGTAAAAACCAACTTCTAGTAAAAACAAACTAGGTTCATTCCTGTTTATGATTAAACCTCTGTTTCTCAAGGATTGGGCTATGCCTAACTTGTAACCTTAACTACAAATGGTTCTCTACTGCCTGTTCCAAGAACGGCATACTTGTCTTTGTTTCAGGAGGTCATTGCAACTAACTTGTTATGCTTATNTTCTGCCCATATAACCTCACCTATTTTGCCCACCAAATCTTCCATTTGGAAATCCCTTCACTATAAAAACCTTGTCTTCCTCACATCCAAGGCTGGTCTCTAAAATCCTGACTTAGGGTCAGGTTTAATACAAGAACCTGGCACAATATTCTCCAAAATTTACAGAGAATGTACGTCAGTTTTACAGTGTTGAAAGGGTCTTGTTATCAGATTTTGAACTGTGAGGCATTCTAAAGAGAGTTGTACAGATAGAATGAAAAACAGTAAATATGTGGGCAACTACTNAAGCTAGTATTGTTGGAAATGCTTGATAAACCAATCAACATTATTTTCTACATAAATTAAGAAACTAATGTATTTTTATATTCTTTTGTGTTTTGGACACACAATGTAGAAATGTATCATTTGGGAACATTAATTGAAAGAAGAAGGGTAGAAATATAAAGCAAAGAAGTGTTATGAAGTCTAGTGTCTATAAATATAAACTCCACTGTCAGCTGCTCTTTATCTGGAAGCCTTTTGATGGCTTATAGAAATCAAAATTCAATTTAAAGAATTATTTCTTTGGTTAAATTATTAAACACATTCAACTATTTTCAAAACACATAGGCACACAGAAATAAGCTTAAAATTGTATTCAAGATTTGAGTGCAAAATAAGTAAATGCTTAAGTAAATGTGACTATTCTTCACTGTATTACTTCCCCTGCCTTGCATTCTGTCTATCACTATACACCTAGAGCTGTGCTGGGAATTGTGTTCATTATTTCACTTAAGATAAAATCAAAAGTCTGATTATCTATATACACCTTGTGACATTACTGAAATTTTAAAAATTTGAGGAAAAATGAAATCTAAAATATACACATTAAAATACAGACATAGAACAATTTTAGGCCAGATTCTATTCTTGTTCACTTAACACACAACAGTTCAAAGATTATCCTTTGGTATGGGCTGCAACTTAATGTCCCCAAAAGGCATAAATGATAAAGGCTTGATCCTAAGCTGGGGGCTTTGCTTTCCAGGTAGCTGACCTTTAAGAGGGAAAGGTTGTTTGATCTTTGAGAGGTGTTGAGGAGTGTCAGGACCCAGACCTTTCCCCAGCTCGGCGCAGCTTCCCAGTTCCTAAGAGCAGAGAACACTTCTCTGGCACACACCCCCATCACAATATTCTGTCTTCCTAGAGGAGAAGCCCTGGGTTCAACTGGCCATGGTCCCACACCTCTGGAGGGGCGAGCCAAAACGAACGTTTCTTCCTGTTGATCATCCCAGGTGTTTAATCACAGCCATGGAAAGCTAATACATCACTTTTCCAGACTGCTTCTTAAAGTACAAGGTTGCTGTGGGAGGTAAAACAGAAACTGAATTTTGAGACTCATTTTGATTCTGTCAAAGCTGTTTTCTGACCCACAGGGAAATGAGTCTTGAAACACTTCAAACATCACTGCAATCCTCAAAAGCATTCTTTCAACATTTATGCAGTCAAATTAACAGCTGGATTGGACATATTTTGAAATATTCTTGGGGACAGAAGGCTAAAACACTGACAAGTATTATTGTGTGAAGTCTGGATTTATCAAGCTGAACATTATCATAGGAACATCTGGACAGGTTAGCACAGGTGACTAGAATATTGTGTTAATGAAGATGGTATCAAAGCTTAATAATCATATAGGCTGTTGGTTTGTCAAGCGGAAACATTGTCCGTTGACCAGAGCTTGCTCTCCTAACCTCAGCCAGCCCTCCAGTGCATGCAATTAACCTTAGGAAGAAAACTCTCGAGGCAGCGGATTGACTCATCAAAACTCATCATTACCACAGGCAAACAACAGAACAGATGTACCAACTAACGCCAAGTGAGCATTTAGAACACTTAAATGCCAACAGAAAGCCTTTTCCACATTCTTTAATGGAAAGCTCAAATATATTTATCGAGAAAATGAATTGTTAAGCCAAATATTTATATTTATCACCCTGCTTAAGCGATAATGAGCCGTTTTTCACCTTGTTAATGTATCTGCCTACCTTTTCTCGCCAAGACCCTTGTCAAACATGTTTTAGAGGAAATTCCAGGCAGACAATTTTGTTTCTAACTATTCTGGCACATATCTCTGAAAATGAGAAGGTCTTCTAAAACACAATCATGACATTCTCTAAATTTCTGGTTTTAAAGACATCAGATATTTAGTCAATATGATATTTTTCTAAATTCAGATTAGGATCCATATTTCACAGAAAAAAAGTATCTTACTCATTTTATGTAGGACTTCTTTTTTCATTTATTTTCTTTTACTCCTTCAATTTATATATAAAAGGAAAACTGACCACATTTTGTGCAGTTTCCCAAGGCCTAGATTGTGCTGACTGATTGCCTAATTCATCATCGCCTAANATTGCTGTGTTCATCATGTTATCTGAAAATTGGGTAAGTCTAGAGAACTGATCTTTATCTGCAAAGGGCTCTGGCAGGCCCAAGCATGGCAAACATGGCGCTGACAGGTTTTGCCTTTTACCCTTCTCCTCCTTGCCAAATTGTTAGATTACATTCTTAAAGCTAGCCACTGAGGTCTATCCCCTTATTTGGCCACTGACTCATTCTTGAAACTGATTGCCAAGATCCAATTACCAAAACATCAAAGTCCAACAATCAATATTCATTATTTTGACTAACCCAATTAAAATACCCAATCAGAATTTACCAACACATCCCAGCTCATTCTAACATAGACCTCCCATTTTTCCCCTCTAAAAATCAATACTTGCAAAGCTATTTGCTGTATTTCTGCCTGATTCAGATTCAGCCACCTTGTATCTTTGCCTCACTTAATAAAGGATCTCTTTGTATTTGGGTTATGCTTGGAAATTGGTGTTTGAGTTTAGTCTCAAGAGGGGAGCACCTTGCAATAAGTTAGTCCTTTCAATCTGTATAACATTATCAATAAAATATTCTTGTATGCTTTAAGCAGAAGGCAAAAAAATGTCTGCCTTGTTCTCTCTCATAGCAATGGAGCCACACATTAGCTATCATTTACTCCTTTCATGACGATAAATGGCACTCTCCAAATTCATGTGTGAAAGTTGCAGCCCCTCTTACCTCACAATGTACTATATATATACTATAAAAAAGTATTTAAGGGCACAGTTCTTGTTCAATTAGGTCATGTGGGTTGGTCAAAATACAATCAGACATTATACTTACTGAAAGAGGAGATGATGTCATGTATAGTTACCACTCTGGCAAAGAAAAGTGGCGTGAGGGTTAGAGAAAGTGTGGCCAAGGGGAGAGTCCTTAGGGAAAAAACGAATGGTGACACATTGGAGTTTGGCTGTTATCCTTCAAAGTGTCAGAAAATAGACATCTGTTGGTCCATTTACCCAGCCTGTGCTGTAGCCACCTTCACAAACTAACACAGCTAGTCACAGCAAAAACGCTGTTTGGTTGTTTTAGATGAAGCGTTGGGGAGCCCAGGCAGCCTACNGGATGACTCTAACCTTTGACCTGTAACCAGGTTCCATGGGGAAACGTGACTAGTNTAACTCTATCCTTTCTCCTTTGTTTGCAAGCTGAACTATTTCAATAAAGGAAAAG
The DNA here is from genome assembly GCA_001675575.1 of Neotoma lepida. Taxonomy (NCBI): domain Eukaryota; kingdom Metazoa; phylum Chordata; class Mammalia; order Rodentia; family Cricetidae; genus Neotoma; species Neotoma lepida. The sequence goes on from LZPO01117397.1 coordinate 71,857, forward strand.
CTTTTCATCATTATTTGCTTAACTAAAATTTAATTATTTCATACCCAAAGACAAAGAATCATCTTTTATATATAACACATCTGCAATCCTCAAGTGATAGTATATACTCGGTGCTTGAACATGAGAGAATGGCAAGTGTTCAGACTGCCTTTAAAATTGACCCTGGAAAAGTAAGGAAAAATCGATTCCAGAAACCTCTAGAATGTTGGTGTGGAAATTCTGATCATGGTGGCACATGCCTGTAAGCCTAGTTCCCACGAGGCTGAAACTGCAGGATTGCTGTTAGGTGTGAGTAACAGGAGGCCTTAGTTCCTGGGATAGTGAAATCTTGTCAACAAAATATCAGGGAGGAGAGGCTATGTTAATGGGGCAGGACTGGAGTGTCCTTGCAGCCTAGGGAGAAGGAGAAGTTACTCTCCTCTTTGCCCCCCCCACAAACCCCCACTTCCTCCACCTGTCTCTTATACACATCTAGATGTGTATAAGTGGTTACTCACAACTCTGCAGAAAGCATGGGATGAGGAAGCCCAGGCACAGTGGTGNTGGAGGATTCTGTGCTGCTGAATGTAAGGGAAGGGATCTGGCAGACAGAGGCTGAGTAGCTGTGGCATTTACCATCCCCATCTTTTCCCTTTCTAGAGACCGAGGCTAGAGGACTGCGACTTTCCGGCACTCCTGTTCCGACGACTGCTATTTCTTTCTTAAGGTTTTAGCAATTTACTTCTGACTTGGAACAAGGAACAGGAGAGGAATTTTGTGGTATATGGAGTTTTTTCCGGACTTCTGCATCCTAGAATCTACAAAAGAACACAGACTAAATGATTAGTCCATGCGCATTCTGAGATGGTATATTCTCACGTTGGTATGAGCCTGGGGGCCAAAAGAAATACAGTTGGGGCTTTAGATAAGACACAAAGATCTGAATAAAAAAGGCTTGTAAAGGATGGAAGGGTCCCACATGGTAACCTAGCTAGGAAATTACCTTTCCAGTTTTGGATTGTGAGCAGAAGGCATGAGATGGGTGGCTCACAGTTGAGCTGCTCTATTTCCCTAGGGATTCAGAGTCTGCATTGGCTTTGTGTCGCTAAGACCCAGTGTCCACACAGCCAGAGCAAGACCAGATAGCCTGCACAGGCCCAGGCCCGTGATGCATTGTGGGAGACAAACCCAGCTGAAGGAATTCACACCTTTTATAATGGACAATAATCTACTTGCCCTTAGTTTATGAAGGAGATTGAGCCTTTACAATGCTGAACAGTCCTTAAGTCTGACTTTAATGGTGGAGACAGACATTGTATCCATTTTCCAAGGCCTTCAGTATGCAAACGTCTTTGAAAGGATAATTTAAAATAAAGGCAATCGTTACTAACGCTCAAAAGACATAGCCCGGGCCATTAGGTAATTGTATAGGTGATAGTAAGGATTTAACCACAACAAAAATGATAAAAGAGTCATGAGAGGTAATTTAGAAGATAAGAAAGCTATTAAGGTATTATATGAAAGAATGAAAAGTGTTCAAAAGTAGAATTATTATATAGGACACAGTGTGTGTGGGGTATGTGTATGTGTGTGATGTGTTATGTGTGTGTATATAGTGGATGTGGTATATGCATGTAGTGTGTTTGTGTATGGACATTGTATATGTGTGGTATATATGCTGTATGGGATGTATGATGTGGTGTGTGTAATATATGTGTGTGTATCATAAGGTGTGTGGTATATGTATGTGGTGTGTGTGTGTGTGTGTGTGTGTGTGTGATATGTATAGTTTATAATTATATGTGGTCTGTATAATGTGTGTGATGCATGTGCTGTGGTAAATGTGTATGGCATATATGATTGTGTATTATGTGTATGGTATGTCTGTATGTGGTATATGTGATTACGTGGTGTATGCATGTGGTGTGTGGGATGTTGGTGCATGTGTTTAATATGTGTACATGCTCTGTGCGTATGTGTGTGTGTGTGTGTGTGTGTGTGTATGCTGTGAGTGTAGACTCTAGTTTTCTACATGATCACGTGTCCCCTGCATGGTGTATGTCACTTGGAACTTCGTTGGGCTTGAAAATAGAATGAAAAGTAAATTAGCAGCTAGATACTTTGTGGTTTCATGCTGAAGCTATAATTACCTATGAGAATTTTAACTAGAATAAATATTTCCTTTCAGGCTCTTCTTAGTGGCAGGCTTGGCTTATGAAATATATTCTGTGTCTTGTGGTGGTATTTTATCTATGTCCCCCAATAAAATTTATCTGAAGATCAGAGGAATAAGGTGAGCCACTAGCCTTGCAAAATTAGCACATGCCCTTAATCCTATCACTTAGCAAGCAGGGTCTGTCTGGATCCCTGTGAGTTCCAGGTCACACTAGGAACAGTCAAGCGTGGAGATACACACCTTTAATTCTAGCATCAACCATAGAATTCTGGAGGTCTATACAGACAAGCAGGAAGTGACAGATGGGCAACAGGAGGAAGTGATGTAGCTAGGCTGAAAGAGCCAATAGGAGAACAGAACAGAAAGGGATATTGATGTGGAGGTATAAGGAAGACACACTCTCCATTTTGGGAGTGGCGGTGGCAGTCTAAGGTGAGGCTAGTAGCTGTTTCTAATTCCTCTGATCTCTGTCAGACTTTCACCCCTATCTCTGCCTCTGTGTTTTATTTAACAACATGATTTAGAAAATCCATCTTACAGTGTCTACTTTATGATATGCTACAAATGATGCTTTTCTGAGCTTAGAGGAGACTTCTGAACATGTTTAGATAAAACCACAACTGATAGTCAGTTGTGCAGTCAATAAATGCACTTATGAGCTGTAACTAATGAGAAAGAAACTCATGAAATTATTGAAAAATGAAACTGAGAAAGCACGAGATTGGCATATTTTGGGTGAAAGTTAGCTCCCTGTATGTTCTTCATATTCTACACAATTATTAAGCCATGTCACNAACAGTCACAATAAGCTTTTATTTAGAAATTTATTCTGAAGCAGAGTGAAGCTAGCAGTTTCTGATTAGAGCATTCTCCAGCATGGACAAGGACAGGGATTCATTATAGAGAGCTTTGTGAAGTGCTCAACTGAATCCTGGGAGTCAAAATCCTGATTGTCAAGATCTTAGGTGCAGGGTTGGTGACATGGCTCAGTGATAAGGGTACTTGCCACCAAGCCTAATGATCTAAAGACTGCTAAAATCCCAATGAGTTGTCCTCTAATTTCCATGGTGCTGTCATGTGCATGCACACACACACACATACACACTTTAAAGAAACTATCAGATGGTCAAACTGAAGTCATTGGTTAGAAAATACTAATGGAATAAGTATTGATCTGATGACACTTGCACCCAATAATTCAGGAAAAGTACAGTTCTTTAATGTACCACTTACTAAGCCAGCCAATTATTTCTTCATAACNGAATGATAACATGAAATGTTATTAAATTTGAAATAAGGACACTGTGTGGTGCATCCTTGCTGTTACTGTGTACTCACATATGGTCATCATTGTCATGCTTTGACTCTGAAATGGTCACATGGTTTAATCATAGCTGATACTCTGAGTAGAACCTGAATCTGAGAAGCTAATGTAACATTGATTCCCCAAGGCACAAAGAAAGCACACACTAAAAATGTGATCACTTAAAATGAATGTTTTCTTCATCTACATGACAACATCTGTTGGAATTACAGTGACCTAACTTGACAGTACAATCTATCTGTCTTAAGTATTTAAATAGAAATTGGTATATAACAGATGCATGATGGATTTTAAATGACAAGCTGATATGGAAACAATAATTTACTACTTAAGACAACACATAACTATATCAAATGTCTAATATGCATGTTGTAGCATATTAGGTACAGATAAAAATCTTTGAACCTCTAGTTCTTGTTTCAATAAATTTTACATCAATTTCCTTGTAAACATTTATATTACTTAAAATAAGATAACTGACTACATATTCCATNTGTTTCACAGAAAACCACAGAACAATAAAAATCACAGAACAATGCCACCAGGATTGGCAGAGGACCATGTGTATAGGGGAGTGGTGTCAAGGATTAGTTCATCCACAAAGATGCTAGGATTAATGAGCTGAACAAAGAGTCAGTTATAGCAGACTCTATAGCATATGTCAACTCCTATTATAGAGGAATAAAGCAGAACCACATTAGAAGACATTTCAGTAGAAAGAGAAAGTAGATCTCAACAACAATAACAACAAATAGCCAGTCATGATGGCCCATACCCTTAATACCAGCACTCAGGAGCCTGAGGCAGGCAGATCTCTGAGTTTAAGGCCAGCCTAGTCTACAGAGTGCCTTGACAGCCAGGGCTACACAGAGAAACTGTGTCTCAAAAACAAACAAATAAGAAATTTCTTCCACTGTTACAAAATCCCTAAATCCCTAACATCTCTCTTAGTTAGAATTTATAGTTTCTTTTCTTCTCCAGCAACCTGGCCTGATNATGGTGGGTCCAACTCTGAAGCAGAGAACCAGACTTCACATCCTAAACTATTCTTTAACACTTACTAAGACTTTTGAGTATTCTCCTGAGTTCTGTCTCAGATTTCTTGACCACAACAGAGGAAGCACGATCTTCTCTCTCTAAAGTGTGATTATGAGAAAGAAGTGTGTCAACCTTTGAGTAGCGTCTGCCTGTTGGCTGTTGCTTCTGCTTCTGTGTTTTGTCCTTGGTGCACCTCCCAACCCTTACTTTCTCAGCCTTGGCGTTTGGCACAAGAATCTGATCTGGAAAGATCAATCTTCTTTTTGCTGGGATTGCTAGATATGAATNCCCTGCCTAGGCATATAAGTTTTTAACATATAGGAACAGTTTTTAAGAAAGAGAGNTAACAGACTCAGTTAGCAATAAAAATGGCAGTTTCCTACCAGCTTTGCTGGCTCTTACCAGTACAACTGTATTTGGTACCCACTGGCTTTTGATTTCCCAACTATCTAGGAGGGCAGGTTGTGGGTCAACACTGAATTGGTTTACTTCAGATGACTTTAATAACATCTACAAACATGGTTTTTCTTTTAATAGAGCAATATAATTTTGTATTCCATTTTTTGGATTCCTAGCCTAAATGTAGTACCTGTTGGGAGACACAAATGTTTTCTGAACCATTAATTTAGTACTTCTTATCTTCTTAGAGGAGATTTCAACATTTTTCTTGCAGTTCTATATGTATTTTGCTTAACTCATTCACCATATTTATGATTATAAAAGAATTTCAAGGAAATAGTATGGTTTAAATGTATGAGAAATCTCAATTTAGTTCATCTGGATGTTTGGAGCTTCTTCTAGAGCTCTCAAAGCTGCACAAGCAAGTGGGAATACAAAGAGAGACAGTGTCCATTAAAAATCACATGGAAGATGTGATCATGACAGAGAGGAGTACTCACACAGAGGAAACTAAGCATGATAAAATGACATAGGGATAAAATTATATTCTGTATCTCAGAGGCTGGAGAAAGGCATGCAGGAAATCTTCAGAAAATAGAAGCATTTGACTTGCATTAATTTCTATGTAGACAATTTTAATGTATAGCAGAGGGCACTAGCAAATGGATAAAAGTACTTCAAGGGACAGAGGACAGCTACACATGAATGGAGCATCAAAGAATTGTGTGTGTGTGTGTGTGTGTGTGTGTGTGTGTGTGTGTGTGTGTGTGTGACATAGACCAGCAGTTTAGAAGAAGTGCATATGCCTGTATCTTCTTTGTGTTTCTGAAAGCTAGACAAACTAGTAAGTAGAAAACTCAGTAAGATGTGTGTTTTACAAATGGATGTACCTGGTATTTGTGTAGAAGGTGAACGGAAACCTCAGAGATTGCTAAGAGAACATTGGGTAGAAACTGGTAGCCCTAGTATCAAGTCTGTGGGTTTAAGAGAATTTCTGTGAAAATCAGCACAAAGAACAGGCATCTGAGGTCCTTCTGAGGAGCCACAGACTCTGTATAAAGCCAGGGAGCAGTCTGAATGTCTCTTAAAGAAGACAAGTACATGTTAATACAGTGACAGAAACAGANTGGAAACTCCTTAACAGTGCTGTAGGTTAAATCACAACTAACAAAATACATCAAATCCTACTCCCAAGAATTCCTAGAGAGTTCTATTAGAAAAAAAAAATCTTTGTTCATTCATTAGCCCTTTTATTTGTTTGGCTGTTTGACTTTTCATTTCTTTTTTTTTTTTTTTTTTCCCTGTCAGATATATAGCTGGCAAAGATTTTTCTCCCATTCTGTAGACTGTCTCATCATTCAATTAGCTATTTTCTTTTCTTTGTAAAAGCCTTTTGATTTCTTGAGGTCCCATTTGTCAGCTGTCGGCAATATTTCCTGAGGGACTGGAGTACTAGTCAGAAAACCCCCACCTAGTTGTGTTTCTCAAAGATTTAAGCCTACATTAAGGTCTTTGAAACAAAAGGTCCTAATGATGGTGTGACAGAGATGTGTAAGGGCAGGGTAATGGAATACGGTGGAGAATAGGCTTCAATGCATACTAGTCTGAAAAAGTCTCTATGTGACAGAGCACACGGATAATTAAAATATAAACTAAAATTTTTAAAGGAAAAAAATGGCTTTGCAGATATAATTAAATTGAGGATCCCAATATGAGGGAGTTATCCTGTATAACATTAGTACACCTAAAATTTAATGATAAAATTTCTTACAACAATGAGGCAGAAAGTAGATCTGACAGACAGAAGAAGGGGCACGTGAGCGTGGAGGTAGAGACTGGAGAGATGCCACCACACATCAATGAATACTGACAACCACTGCAGGTGAAAGGAACTAACATCAAACTTTCCTGAGAGCCTCAGATACAATGTAGCTAGGATGTCTTCGGAAAGTTTTATACATTGGAAACTTCAATTAATTTAGTTTATCAGAATGTTAGAAGCATCTTGCAAATGACCAGGAGCTGTGCATGCAACTGGGAATACAAAGATAGTACTCATTAAAGATCACAAGTAAAGTATGATCATGACAGAAAGGGAAAATCACACAGCAAAAACTAGGCATGATAAAATGACACAGGGGTAACGTTATATATAAAAACCACGATATACACCTGATTTCCAGCTCCCAGCCTTTAGGAATGCGAGAGATTTAAGTTTGTAATTTGTTAAACCAGCCAGAGAAAATGAATGCACTCAGTGTTAATCATGTTTAGTACCTTCTGCACAGTCCCAAAGGATGCAAACACTCAGCAGTCAGTAAATGATATCAGATTAACAGAACCACTGTTCTCTCAATGGAACCAACCTTCTCTCCAATGTTATTAGAATTTTTCCATCTTGCTCAGGAAGAATAGAAACCTTCATATATTTCCAAGCTATCTCCATCCCTTTTCATGCTTTACTTCCAGCATGCTTGAGCCCCCTCCTTT
>LZPO01117398.1:10687-27459 GCA_001675575.1 Neotoma lepida
CGCTCTCCCCCACCTCTCCCCCATCTCCCCTATCTACTCCTCAGAGAGAATAAAGCCTCCCATGGGGAGTCAAAAATGTCTGGCACATCAAGTTGAGGTAGGACCTAGCCCCTCCCCTTGAATCAAGGCTGAACAAAGTATCCTTCCATAGGAAATGGGCTCCAAAAANCCAGTTCATGTACTAGGGATACATCCTGGTCCTACTGCCAGGGGCGCTACCAACTGCCTGCTGTGAAATGCCATTCTGTATGCTGTGAATATGTGTTGCTCTGATTAGTTGATAAGTAAAATGCTGATTGGCCAGTAGCTAGGAAGGAAGTATAGGCAGGGNAAGCCGCCTAGGAGAATGCTGGGAAGAGGNACGGAGTAGGGAGTCNCCAGCCAGACACAGAGGAAGCAAGATGACAAGGCAAAACTGAGAAAAGGTACCAAGCCACATAGCTAAACATAGATAAGAATTGTGGGTTAATTTAAGTTTAAGAGCTAGTCAGTAATAAGCCTGAGCTAATGGCTGAGCAGTTATAATAAATATAAGCCTCTGAGTAATTATTTTATAAGCGGCTGAGGGACTACCAAGCCAGAGGAATGCAGGGCCTGGTGGGACCNGGCAGGACAGAGAAACCTTCCAACTACAACTGCCCAAGCCACACAATTGTCACCCACATTCAGAGGGCCTAATTCGGTTCCATGCAGGTTCCCCAGCTGTCAGTCCAGAGTCCTTGAGTTCCCTCTAGTTTGGGTCAGCTGTCTCTGTGGGTTTCCCAATCATGATCTTGAACTCTCTTGCTTATATAATCTCTCCTCCTTCTCTTCTAATGGACTCGGCCTGCTGCATCTGCTTCCATCAGTTACTGGANGAAGGTTCTATGATGGCAATCAGANTAATCATTAATCTGATTACAGGGGAAGGCCAGTTCAGGGACCCTCTCCACTATTGCTTGAAGTCTTAGCTGGGGTCATCCTTGTGGGTTCCTGGAAATTTCTCNTAGCACCAGGTTTCTCCCTAACCCATAATGGGTCCCTCTATCAAGACATCTCTTTCCTTGTTCTCCCTCTCTGTCCCTCCCTCAACTNNACCATCCTCTTCCTTCATGTTCTCAACTCCCCCCTTTTTATTTCCCCCTCCCAGGGAGATTCATACTAGTCGCTCNTAGGGTCCTCCTTGTTTCCTAGCTTCTCTGGAGCTGTGGGTTATAATCTGGTTATCCTTTGCTTTATGTCTAATATCCATTTATGAGTGAGTACATACCATGTTTGTCCTTCTGAGTTTCGGTTACCTCACTCAGGATGGTTTTCTCTAGTCCCATCCATTTGCCTGCAAATTTTATGACTTCATTGTTTTTTTTTATCTCTGAGTAATAGTTCATTGTATAAATGTACCACATTTTCTTTATAATTCTTCAGTTGGGGGGCATCTAGGTTGTTTCCAGGTTCTAGCTATTATGAGTAATGGGTCAGCATACTTTCTAACAAATAGTGTAATCTTTTCTCATGGTTGCATACTGTAGTAGCTAAAGGATTTGGTTTAATGAGATATAACTGAGCTTGGGAAATTTCATCAGCTGTTCGATTTCAAGTGATTTTATTTTTTCCTTAGCTCACAGCAGCACTGGACTTTGATATTGAAATACAGATATAACATTGTATCACACTTTTTATTTTTAAATCTACTTTTTTGCCATATCAGAGAACTTTATAATAATTGTTGCATCCTCAAGAAGCAGGTAGGATCAATATCCTTACAAACTGATTCTGTTTTCTGTTTTTAGAATATGACAAATCCCAAAATGATAAATGACTTGAAGGTTAACATAGAGCAAATCAGAGCTAAAATCCTGTCTCTTATACACATCTAGATGTGTATAAGAGACAGGTGTGTGTTTGCATGCATATTTGAATTTGTGAGGATGTATATACCCATGTGTGCCTGTGCACATTAAGGACAGAGGCCAATGTGGAAAATCATACTCTATTGCTTTTTCATCTTATTCATTGAAGCAATGTCTCTTAGAATCTCTGTCAAACTTAGAGCTTGCCTATATGGCTAGTTTCACTAGGCAGTTTTTTCTGGGGATTCTCTGTGTCCACCTTCTGAGGTAGTAATTACAGGCAAGATGCCACACCCACTTGGGATTTTATGGATTCTGGGTATCTGAACTCTGGTCCTCATGTTTGTGGGTCCAGTGTTTTAACCACTATGCAACCTTATCAGCTCCAGTTAGCCTATTTTCCCCCCAAGAATTGGGAAGTTTGAGTTCTAATTTCTAGTAGTAGTTGTGTGTATGTTTATGTTTATGCATATATGTGTGCATGTGAAAACCAGAGGTGCTAGATGACTTCCTTAGTTGCTTTTTGAAACAAGTTCTCTCTCTGAACCTGGAGCTCTCCAATTCAGCATGATTAGCTGGCCAGCTTAGTTCCAGGGAGCCTCTTGCTTCCACCTGTACAGTGCTGGGATTACAATGTGTGCCATTGTGCCAGCTTTGTACATGCATCCTGGGGATTTGAACTCAGATTTTTGTGCTTCTGCAGCAAGCACTCTACTGACTGAGCTATCTCCCCAGCCCTCTCATTACTACTCTTATAATTAGTTAATGTTAACATTTCTGGAATTCGGTTAATTTACTTCTAAAAGCAAACTTTAAACAAATTGTAGTTAGCAGATAGCTCCAGTTGACTTTGTGACCATGGGTTTTAGATTCAACTTTTCCTGTTAAGGTAAAAANAATGTTCCAGAAAAGGGACCTGTGCTGGATAGTTTTATGTCAACTTGATACAAGCTAAAGTCATATGTGTAAGATGAATCTTAAATGGTCTTATTAATTAAAAGCCCAGAGCCAGATATTGAGGTAAATTTTGAATAATCAGAGAGACAGAACAAGCCACAGCCAACCTCACCTTGCCAACTCCTCAGCTGATCATGTTTCCTCAGACTAAAGGCTTCTGAGTCCTCACCTGAATGAATCTCAGTTTAACTCCTGCTCAAAGCCTAAAAGCTTAAGAGGCCTCTAGTTCCTGGTTCTCACACCTTATATACTTTTTTGTTTTCTGTTTCCATTACTTCCTGGGATTAAAGGCATGTATCTTTCTCAAGCAAAGACATGAGATCTCAAGTGCTGAGATTAAAGGTGTGTGCCACCATGCTTGGCTGTTTCCAGTGTGGCCTTGAACTCACAGAGATCCATCCGGATCTAGGATTAGAGGATTATGCTAGGATTAGAGGTGTGTGTGTGTGCCACTATTTTCTGGCCTCTATGTCTATCTAGTGGCTGTTCTGTTCTCTGACCTCAGATAAGTTTTATTAGGGTACACAATATTTTGGAGGACACTATATAGTCACTNCACATGTGAAAGGAGGGAANGTCAATTAAGAAAATGTCTTCATAAGATCGGGCTGCAGGCAAGCTTGTAGGGCATTTTCATAATGAGTTATTGATGGTGGAGGGTCCAGCCCCTTGTGGGTGGTGCCACCACTGGGCTGGTGGTCCTGTGTTCTATAAGAAAGCAGGCTGAGCAAGCAATGATGAGCAATACAGTATGCATCAGTCCTCCACAGCCTCTGCATCAGCTCCTGCCTCCAGGTTCCTGCCATGTTTGAGTTCCTGTCCTGACTTGCTTCAATGATGAACAGTAATATGGAAGTATAAGTTAATTAAACTCTTCTCTCCCTAGTTGGTTTGGTTGTGGTATTTCATCACAGCAGTAGAAACCATAACTAAGATCATACGTCTCAGAGACAAATTTGATAGGCTGTTACTTTTCACAGGTATTTTTAAACAGGAAAGAAGGACTTTTTTTTTTAATAAAAGAGGCACAGGAACAGTGAATGGATTGGCATTGATGAAACTATAGCTTGTAGATGAATTGCTAAATGGTCTTATTAAATAAAAACCCAGAGCCAGATATAGGGGTGACAACCTGAGAGATCAGAGGAATAGGAAAAGCCACAAGCTAACCTCATCTCACCAACACCTCAATCTCCAAAGAGACCTACTTCCTGTATACCCACACCTATATGCNTTTCTGTTCTGCTATATCATTTGCTCTCTCTGTCCAGCTATATCACTTCCTCTTTCTGCCCAGCTCTGTCACTTCCTGTCTGTCTGTACAGACCTCCAGACCTCCATGGTTAACTAGTGTTGGAATTTAAGGCATGTGGCACCACGCTTGACTCTGTTCCCAGTGTNGCCTTGAACTCACAGAGATCCAGACAGATCCCTGCCTCATGAATGATAGGATTAAAGGTGTGTGCTACCATTGCCTGACTTCTATGTCTAGTATAGTAGCTAGTTTTTTCCTCTAATCTTCAGATAAATTTTATTGAGGGACACAGATAAGATATCACCACAATAGTTACTCAATTCCATTCTTAGTTCTCTTCTTGAAACTACCAGGAATTACTGCTTCTTAGTTTTTTAATACTATGAAGTAANCACTGTCTTCAAAGTCTTATAATTCCATAAAGCTATCTAGTTCAGCAAACATTCACCATTTCTGACAGGTTGTTCATCTGTGTGTCAGCTCATTGCATTCTCATGGCAGTTGTGGAGGGAGGTCCTGTTGAGTTAGGTCCCCTTTGCATCGCTCAGGAAACAGAAGCACAATGTGTTTAGTAACTTGTTCACAGTTTCTTAGCTAGTGTGTCAGAGCTAGGAAAATCTGGCTTCAAGACCAAGGTCTTTCCCAGGATACANAAGTGTTGGGCCACACATCTTACATGTTTCTTGATATGGAAATATAGGATATAGATATGATAAGATAAAATGGTGGATTGTTGAACGTACTTTTAAAAAGCAACTTGTTTAATATGTTTTACATTGGTATAGATTTTAGTTTATTGATACAAATTTAAAGTTAATTTTGTTATACTGTATATATATATATATATTTTTACTCTTGTTTAAGGTATTATGTATGTTTAACTCATTTAAATTATAATGGATAAGTAAGAAATACAGATTAATAATTAGTCTTCTATGATAGTCAAACTTATAGTCATGTTAGTTAAATTTTCTAGATATACATAGATATATTTCAATTAGGTAGTTAATCTTCAAACACTTCAAAGACCTACAGAACATGGCATTTAAAATGTTTTAAAAACTTTCTGGATAGTGAGACACATCTGCTCCTGGCAGCACTGATTTACTTCAAAGAGAAAGATGGGTGTTGAAGACACTCCATATGGAGTTTATCTTCTTGACAAAAATAGCTATTTGGGCAAGAAACTGTTCTTGCCTGGACTGCTTGAGAAAATGTTATATCGACTGGACATGCAGGACCCATGGAAAGGTGACTACTGAGCTTTACAAGACAAGATGGTCCTTCAGATTCCTGCTTCGCAGAGGAAACTGCCAGACATTCTACAGGATGCAGAGAGAAATGACTGAGAAACTCTGGGCCTATAAGCTGAAGATGGACACCCCAATGATACAGAGGAACTTTGGGTGACTGTCCAGGCAGACAGCTGTCTCTGTCATTTTAGATTTTTGGAAGTTGCTTACAATGCTCTTCCTGTTTACTTANGTAGTACTATATTCTTCTGAGGTCTTTGATGTAGTTGAAGACTAGATAGTTATAGTTTTCCTTGGTTATGATAAAAGATAAATTAGATATAAAACTTTAGATTCACAAATAATAGGATAGATGATAGAATGTTTTCTTTAATTTTAAAAAATATAAATAGACTAGATACTGTAACTGTAATTCTTGCTTGATAACTGTTTTGTTTTATGTAATTTTACTATGTTAAAGTTAAAACCTTCCTTTTAAATAGAAAGAAAAGGGAAAATGATGGGGATGCCTTTCTGTATGCTATGAATGTGTGTTGCTCTGATTGGTTGATAAATAAAGCTGTTGGCTAATGGTGAGGCAGAATAAGGTTAGGCAGGACATTCTAACTAGAGAGAGAGGAAGTAGAAAGCAGAACTGAGCAAAAGCTGCTAGCCACCACCAGAAGAAGCAATATGTAAAGGTATTGGTAAGCCACAAGCCACGTGGCAAATATAGATTTATAAAAATGGGTTAATTTAAGATGTAAGCACNAGCTAATGGGAAGTCTGAGCCATTAGGCCATATGTTTGTAAATGATATAAACCTCTATGTATTTACTTGGGTCTGAGTGGCTGTGGGAGCTCGGGCGGGACACAGAAAAACTTTTTCTTACAGTTACTGACATTGGCATTCCCTTTACATGCCTTTTGTATGTGTATATATTTTAGAAAGCTTCTACAATAGTGGGTTTCCATATAGCTTTTCAAAAGGCTTTTAGTGTCTGTATCCCTCCCTATATTACCTGCTTTACCTTGCCTCTATACCCCANGCCAATTTAATCCTCATATTCTAGTTTCCCCTTTATCTCTTTATAACACTTTATTCTGTTTCTCCTTTTTTAGATAATCCCCTACCTCAGTCCATTAGTAGCTACATAGCTTCTTTGGTTATAATATTGAAATATACAGATTTAAAGTTTAAATAGATGAGACAACACATAGAATTTGTCTTTTAGGGTCTGGATTACCTCATTCAGGGTGACTGTTGTGAGCTCCATCAATTTACTTGTTAATTTCATAATTCCACTGCTGAATAATATTATATTGTGTGAATGTGCCACATTTTCATTATGCATTCATCAGTTGATGGACATCTAATCTGCTTCCAATTTCTGGCTATTATGAGTAGAGCAGCAATGAGCATGGATGAGCAAGTGTCTCTGTAGTAAAATGTAGAGTGATTTTGATAAATGCCCAAAAATGGTATAACAGGATCTTTTGGCAGATCAATTTTCAATTTTTGGAGGAACCCTCATACTGATTTCCATAATGAATCCTTGTCCTCTGGACACAAGACTGATATACATATGAACCCACAAAGATTGTGACAGCACACACAAGACCTTCATAGGTTCAAACANGACAGAATCCCAGCAGTGAGAAGGGGAAGTGGACACAAGTTCTACCCCTAATGAGAAGCTATTTACAAGTGATACCTCCTAGGTAAAAATCAATTTTCTCTAATGGAGTGTCACTGGGCTTATTAACCATATTCCAGGGCATGCCTCATGCCAAGGAGTAGCTGCCTAACACAAAGCAGACTCCCTTTTTCTTTTTCTTTGTTTTAAATACTTTTGTGTTGCTGTTTTTTATTCATTTGTTTTGATTTTCTTTTCTTCCTTCCTTCCTTCTTCTATTCCTCCTTCCCTCCATCCATCAATCCCTCTCTTTCTCCTTCCTTCCTTCCTTTTCTTTGAGAGAGCAAGTGAAGGAGAGAGCCCTGAAGTTGGGTAGGTAGTGATGTGGGGAGGATCTGAGAAGAGTTGCAGGAGAGGACAGAATGTGATCAAAATACATTGTATAAAAAATTTTAAAAAATAAATAAAAACCACTACTGACATTCTCAGACATGGGCATGTTATATAGCATATAGAAATGAATATAAAATCAGGGGTAAGAGTTGATAAGTTTTTAGTCCCTTTCTCACCTAAAGCAAATTGAAATTCTGAGATCCACAAAGCCTGTATCTTGTGCCCATTTTCATCAAGAACCAACACCTGAATACACATACAATTCTAGCTAAGTAAAAGAGCAAAATGTATATTTGAAAACTGTCCTTCTCTTTATAAAGTAAAAATCTGGACTCATCTTTACTATTGGTCTAAAGATGTCACATCCCTGAGGTGCTTCCCTTGAGCCCTCACCTGAGAGAGCTCCCTCTGTGGTCCCACAGCAGCTCACACATAATTCTGTCGAACCATCCACACAGTTTGTAATTGCTCTTGAGCATGCTTGTCTTCGCAGTCCTGATAAGCATTCNAGGGCCTGGACATTGTCTCATTCATCTTTAACTTTCTATCTAGCAGATGCTTTGTACATAACAGCTATCTGTCAGGTGCTTATTGGAGTAGAATAAAGGCACTGGGCATNGCAGGGCAGGGCTTCTATCCAGATACACTTGGTAGGCAGAGGCAAGGAGGTTAAGAAGTTCAAGGCCTGCTTGGAAAAGTTGGTGAAACTCTTTCTCACAAAGTAAAAAGAGGACTGTGGATGCAGCTCANTGGTAGAGAACTTACCTAACCATGATTAAGACCCCAAGTCTAACCTACAGTAAAAGTGAAGAAAGTAAAATAATTTTCAAACCAGTTTGGAAATATTTAGGAAGATAATGCTTGATTTCCTTACTTCATCTATGTTTTCTGACTTATGTCATGTGCTTGCACATCTGGTCAATTTCAACAGCTGCTGTCTTGCAAATTCAGAGTCTCCAGCTTCCAACACTTTTTAATATTTATTTATTTATTTATTTATTTATTTATTTATTTATTTATTATGTATACAATGTTCTGCCTGCATGTATGTCCGCATATATGCCAGAAGGCACCAAATTTCATTATAGATGGTTGGGAGCCACCCTGTGGTTGCTGGGAATTGAACTCAGGACCTCTGGAAGAGCAGCCACTGCTCTTAACCTCTGAGCCATCTCTCCAGCCCCCCAATCTCAACAGCTACTTTCTTGCAAATTCAGAGTCTCCAACAATTTGTAACTCCACTATGCCAAACAGTAAGCTTCCCAGTTACCATTGCAGGAAGTAAACACTGCACAGTGCTTTCTAATTGCTTTGCTTTTGACATGATGCACTTCTGCTCACAGCCCTTTAGCAAGGACATCTCTGCCAAGTTCAAGGAAAACATAGAAGACAAAAGCATGGAGGCAGAGCAAGTAAAATAGGATCCATTGGCTGATATTTATGTTTAGTTTCAATCTGGTATGTCTATTTTTAAAAATAGAAGTAACCAGTTTTTAAATAATTTGCTATATTTTTTTCAGTTACTGAGGATTTAACCCAGGCTTCATGACTCTACCACCGAGATGTATCCTTAGCCCCTTAGTAATGGGGGAAAAAGCTAATACATTATTCTAAAGAGTGTTTCACCTAAAGATCAGAAAATGTTCCTTTTCCCCCAGTGACAGGGTCCGAATTAATAAATGGGTAGAAACAATTAAAACTGAAAGTATACAAACCCATCTAGTAGAGTGTGAAGACTGCAGAACTAAGTTTACTCTTTTTTATATTTACTTTTTGTATGATGTATGATGATCCAATTTGTGATATATCATGCTTCTCAAGAGCCAGATTTCTTCTCTGCGTCTTTTCTGACAATTGGAAGCAGTGTTCCCTGGCAGAGGCCAAGCTGGTCACCTGAGCCTACTCCTCAAGACTGTGCTGGGGAAGCAGAGGTACTCAATCTTCTGGCCATGCGATCTCCTAAAGGAATGTAAACATGGCGGAACTGCATTTCAGAGGTTTNGGTATCTCAGGGGACTCATATCACTCAAATGACCAGTGATGGCTGATAAGAGAGGATGCATTTTTGCTNCCTATGTAATGTGGTAGTGTGGCAAATGAGACATTCACAGGACCTTTGGGTACTATGGAGGAACAACTGACTCATTGCTAGACACTTATGTCAATGAGAAACCCCTGTTGTGTTAAGGCATTGCTGCTGCAGGGTTTACTGACCACAGCATAGTACCTCCTGACTTGCATTGTACAGTCTTGGATCTATAATGCATTTTGCTTGGGTCCACTGTGCAGATCCATTCTCCTTACTGTTCTATGGGGGAAAACTGTTATAAGGGCAGGAGCTTTCTCTAGCTTAGACTCTTGATTCTATTGTATTAAGGAACTAAAAGCTTAATTTGCACTTTCATTTTGGATTGTTTTAATGCTTATTCTGTCACATGGCTGCTTAGTTAGCAATGTTAATATCTCTACATAGATTTAGTCACATAAATTCTGTTTTAGTCTTTTTTGATGTTTCATGTATTAGTTGGCTATTATGATAGTAGGTATCTCTTGCTGATTTAGAAAAGATCTTTATATACTAAAGAATTGCCTACTTATTTGTTGCATTCTTGGCCAACTTTTTTATTTGTCTTTTGATTTAAATTATAGTGAATGTTTCTGTATATTAAATTTAAAACATTATAGTTTAATCTACCTTCTTTCTGTACTGTCACTGGTTTTATCTTTTTGCTTGGGTCAGATTTAGAAGAAGTTATTTTTCCACTGTGAGATTATGAAAAATTGCCTCTATGTTTCTTTTTGATTTGTCTTTTACAGCTAAATCCTGTGTTATCCTGGATTTACTATGCTGTAAGGGGTAGGACAATTCAATTGCAGTTTTCCTTACTGGTACCTAAGTTCTCAGATAATTTGTGAATAATTTATTTCTTTGTCATATAAATGCCATCTTTCTTATATACTAAATTCTTTGTGCACTTACTTCTTGGTAGTCCATNGATCTGTCTACATTGTATATTGTACATTTTCATATGTTACAGATTTAAATATGTTTCAGTAACTCATTATACACTTCACTTACTTANACTGTTCCTCTGCTCTGAGCACTTTAAATTTTTCCTATGTCCTTTATGAATTGACANATTATCAGTGAAAATTGATTTCTTTTTATTCCAAATAGATTATATCTTTTTATTTATCCTGTTTTCCTGCTAATTTGTTTAGTTGCTATGATAATTTGAATGTAACTGACCCCCATAATCTCATAGGAAGTGGCACTATTAGGAAGTGTGGCTTTGTTGGAGCTGGTATGGCCTTAGTGGAGGAAGTGTGTCTCTGTGGGGCCAGGCTTTGAGGTTTCCTATGCTCAGGATACTGCCCAGTGTCTCAGTCAACTTCCTGTTACCTGCAAGATGTAGGACTCTGAGCTACCCCTCCAGCACCATGTCTGTCTACATGCCACCATGCTCCCCACCATGATGATAATGGACTGAACTTCTGAAACTATAAGGGAGTTACCCCAGTTAAATGTTTTCATTTATAAGAGTTGCCATGGTCATGATGTCTCTTCACAGCAATAAAAACCCTAACTAAAATAGTTATGTTAAAATTGTTTCTTTTTAAGTTTGTAAGGCCTTTTTATCTCCTTTCTTTGTTTTNCTTCTTAGTCTCTTTATAGCNTCCCACTACTCACTGTTTTTAAATAAAAGATTACTTATCTGTATAAACATTTCCACAAATAACATCACAATGATTATTAATAAGCATCTGTAAGTAGGATGATTCAGATCTGACAGACAGGCACACCAGACAAGCTGGCTTGGAGAACCAGGCCTGCTGCATAAATAGCTACTATTGTGAAGATTAAAGATAACCCATGAGACATGCTTAGAATAGGACTCTATCCAGGTACCCATCATCCTTAACCAGACAGTAGTATAGAATTGTCTAGTTAGGGTNTATNTTGCTATGATTAAAACACCATGACCCAAAGTAATGTGAAGAGGAAAAGGCTTGTTTTGGTTAGGGTTTCTATTGNTGCAATAAAAGTAACTTGAGAAGAAGGCAATTATTTCATCTTAAAGTTTCTAAGTCCATTGTTGAGCAAAGCCAGAATAGGAACTCACAGCGGGAACCTGGAGGCAGGAGCTGATGCAGAGGCCATGGAGGAGTGCTGCTTACTGGCTTACTTTCCCCATCATGGCTTGTTCACTTTACTTTCGTAAAGCATGCAGGACCCCTAGCCCAGGAGTGGCACTGGCCACAGTGAGCTGGGTCCTCTTACANAAATCATTATTCAAAAATTATGTACTACAGGCTTATGCTCAAGCCAGTCTGCTGGGGTCATTTTNCTCAAATGAGACTCTCTCTTCCCAAATGACTCTAGATTGTGTCAAGTTGACACAAAATTAGTTAANACAGACATTTCACTTCAGAAAAAGAATTTTGGTGCTTNCTTTTTCTATAGTTGGGAAAAGATAAAATGGGATCTTCTTTTTTGTTAATAGAAAGATGAATATAAGTGGCTTCAATCTGACATGTCTTGTATGATCTCACTCATATGTGCCTATAAGAGGCTGGGCAGCGCCTGGGGATGATGGTCAGAGATTGGTCAGTTGGTAGGAAGTTACAGCTGGTTTTAAGGGATAAATTGTGAAATTTTGTAGCACAGGAAGGTGACTAAAGTTAATACAATTATATTATGTGTTTCAACCTAAGTGGAAGAAAAACCTCTGAATGTTTACAGCACAAAGAAATGACAAATGCNCAGAGGGATGGGCATGCTGCATACTATGATTTGATCAAGAAACTATGTATACATGGATCTAAGTATCATATGGCACTGCATAAATATGCACAATTATATGTTAATTAAAAACAAAATCAAAANAGATCAATGTAAGGCATTTTGTTCCACGGAGGGACACTTTTCTTATGAACCAACTCATTTGATCCTCCAAATCCCTTTTGATAGAAGAATAATTATTAGGATTTCACAAATGTAAAATCTATTACTTNCAGATGTTTAAGAGGTATCTAAACCAACCTTTAAACCAAGGCTTCCTACTCTATAGCCCGCAGCAAGATATAAACATATGTGTATAGAAAAGCTAATACATGCTCTTTAGACTTTGATTTACTTTTTAGTCTTTGACATTAGCTGATAACCCAAATTTCATGTGCAGCACACTTCAATGTGAGATGTGTTATTTACTTTGCAGACTATGAGACTATCTTAAGGATAGTTTAAAAGAAAATAAAGGCACAAAATTGTGCTGACTCTGACCCTTTCCTTCATCTGTTCATTTCCTTCGGCTTCTTTGGCACATCCATGCTACTGCTTTTATCTCTTTACCTATAGAATAACCAACCAGGACACTATGGAAGCCTGGAAAATGGTCCTGGGAATCTAACTTTGCTCTTCTTAACCATTCTCTCGGCTACCACCAGAACAACACACTACAGACAGGACCACCTCTTCCTTTCTGCAGGAGTGAGCATGCACTGAGTTCTCAAGGCTCTCCTTGATGGACTCTCTCTGTTTTCCAGCCTGAAATACTGCTTGAGAACTCTACAAATGCCAATGCTCAAAGCTTTTCTAAGTACACAAAATGCCCTTTGGTCCTTCTGTATTCTGTCCTTTACTACCAAACGCTCTTGTTTGTACCTAGATCACAATTCCTTTCCATCAGCATGCTACTCGTCTTTCTCNGAACCTAACTGCTTGAACTCTTTCTTGTGGTACTCACACTTACANTACTAGAAATCTTGTCCTGGAACTGTGGGTGTATTGAAGACTGCACCCGCATCTTACTTCTATTCCTCTTCGTATGCAATGGCTAATCTTGGTGTCAACTTGACACACCTGAGAAGAAAAAACCTCAGTTGAAGGACTGCCTCCATCAGGTTAGCCTGTGGGTGTGTCTGGTGTATCTATGGGGACATTTTCTTGATTGCTAAGTGCTGTAATAAGGCCCAGTCCATATTGGGCCATCCCCCGGCATGTTGACCTGGACTATGCAGGTGAGATAGCTGAATGTGAGCCTGGGAGTAGGACAGTGAGCAGTATTTCTTTTTGGTTTCTACCTCAAAGTCACGACTTAGCTTCTTTTGATGATGGGCTGTAACCTGTAACATGAAATAAATCCCTTTCTNCCCATTTTGTTTTTGATCATGATGTCTATTATAGCAAAGGAAAAGCAAACACCTCAGCACCTACCAGTGTGCCTCATAGAAAATAGGACACTCCAAACACCAGTTCTGTGACAATATAAAGAAACCCTTTCCCTTCTTTTAACAAATACTTCAGGAAAATATTTTTATAACTTAGAAAAAAAATCTCAAGAAGATTAAACTAAGCTTCAGAAAGCTTGGGCTTAATCCTGGTTGTATCTTCGTTCTCCCTGGATTGCTAAGACTGTCTCTGTAGGTGTGTGGGCACATGATTCTCCATGGAGAGTTTGGAGTCTGCATCAGCTCAGAATCTGGATAAAACTGTGCTTGTTAAAGTTCAGCTTTTAAAATCAACCTTGCTGTACCNCAGAGTAGACCACTCTTTTCCCAGTGTAGTCTTGATCTTTAATGCTGTTTTCCTCAGGGATTTCTTAAGGCATGGTAATATAATTTAGAAATACATATGCTACAGTATACATGTCATATACACAAAGGGCTCATTAGCTTTTTGGATACCCTACGCATCTTCCCAGATCTCGAGGCTAAAGCACTAACTTCTGATTTAATGTAACTCAAAGCTGGAGGTGAATGAGCTACTCCTTCAACAAAATAACATTGAGAGGGTATCCGGGTGGGGTTGTCTTTCTCATCACAAGATTACTTGGTTGTTTTTCGCATAAAGGTTGGATCACCATGGAAAAGGCAAAGTGCATTTTCTATTACCCAAAGCACCAGGGAAGGAAATGAAACCGAAAACCTCTACAGGCCAGCTCGATGGGAGAACAAGGAACGAGNGGAGTGAGTGAAGGACAGCAAGGGGCAGGGAAGAGGGCATGGAGGCCTCTGGAGAAAATTCTCTCGTGTCAAGGGAGACTGTGAGCTGTCTGTCCTCTGTGAGCCAGGACTGAGGTATCATGACCTAAGTAGAAGTGGAACTTCTTTATTGGGAGGTGCTCAGATTTCTGCTCACTTGGTCTCCTTTCACTTCTGCCCAAAGTAAATGAACACCCAAACTTACTAAAGTTTGTTTGATCTTCTTTCTGACCTAGACAGGTGGTATATTCCTCTTCTCCACCTAGACTTTGAAATGCAGGATGTTGGAAAGACCTCTTAGGACTCCATGGGGCCATAGAAGACATACCGTCTTGATTGTCAATGACACAACAGCTTCCTTCCATAATATAAAGTTTAGTATTCAGGAAAAACAGTGGGGACCAACAAAAAGGAAATAGCCAGAGCATTTTTTTTTAATAAAAATTCAACTCAAGTAATTTANTCTCCTCCCCTTTCATCTTTTCCAGTCTTGAGTTAAGCATTTGCATTTGTATTTGCTCCAGGCTTTGAAACAGTCATTTCATCAAACCACATTTTCATATATTATAATAGAATACATA
Source organism: Neotoma lepida (assembly GCA_001675575.1). Taxonomy (NCBI): domain Eukaryota; kingdom Metazoa; phylum Chordata; class Mammalia; order Rodentia; family Cricetidae; genus Neotoma; species Neotoma lepida. The sequence goes on from LZPO01117398.1 coordinate 25,556, forward strand.
ACAATATGTTGTCATGCAAAGTACTTTATTGTTGTATAAGTTAGGAATCCATAAAGAAAAGAAGCCCAATAGAATAAAGTGCTTCGAAACATTTCAGCTCNGGCTTCTTGCTATTTTTACATGACATGATGGAGCATCGAGGCTAATGTTTTTCTTCATGTCAATTTGAAATATAATTTCCCTAGGACAAATTTTCTTTTCCTTGATCCTGGCATNGACAGTAACCCAATCTTTCAAGATATGCTGTGACAAAAAATTGAAACAAACAGAGATAGGGCAGAGGGCACTTTCTGCTCAAGGCCTGCTGCTGGGCTTCACCTCAGTATTAATTAGGGCTTNACTAGAGGTGGAAGGTGAGCTTTGAGTCTCAGTTCCATCCCTTCCGGTGTCAGAATCTACATACAGCTCCTAATGTCTNCTGACAGCTGTGGGTCTGCTGCTGCTTTTATATATTTCTAATTTTATTCTTCTGATAGCTAGAGCTAATCAATTTTTTTTAACAAAGAAACTATTTCTATAACTATCACCCAGGACAAGGGACAGTGATTTGCCAGGCACCTCTGAAATACTTCAGGGTTGCAAAGATGCCTATCAAAGTAAACACTCTCCTGAATTTTGTAGAAATAGCATCCTTGCATTTTATTTACAATTTTGCCACCTAAGATTGTGTCCCTGTGTGTTATGCCTTAGCCTTTTCCATAAGAATACTGACATGTTTAGATTTCCAGTCACATACAACATCTCATCCTTTTCTTTTCCTTACAATTTTCTCAATCAAGAGCTCAGGCAATCTAAGCTTTGGTTTCCTATTGTCTGAATTTTGTTAACTGTGTTCTCCTGTCTAAATTCTCATGTTCTTCTTTACTTTGTTTCCTGAAACACAGCAACTGAATCTAGAGGGCTGATGTTTTGACAAGAGTATAGGAAACCCAGAATGTCTGTTTGCCTGTGCTTTTGTTAGCAGATATTAGCTCGCAAAGTACAGATCTGCTAATTTGTTGGAGGGGGAGCAGTGGCAAAAAGAAAGTCTGTTGCTTAAAAGAATCACTGGTATTTTAAGATAGTATTTATTTGTTAATTCTTTGAGAATTTCGTATAATGTATTTTGACCATATTCACTTCTCACTACACCCAACTTCTCCCATATCCACCCCCAGCTCACCCTTCCCTCGACTTCATGTACTCCTTTAAAGTTTTTAAAATAACTATGCAGTTCAATATGTGCTGCCCACACACTCATGAGTGTGGGACAGTCCACTGGAGTGTGGTCGGTCGACCTAGTAGGGACCATGCCCTTAAAAAAAACTGACTCCTCTTCCTCAAGAAGCCATCAACTGTTGATAGCTCCTTAGTAGTCAGAACTTGTAAGTCCCTACCCATTCCATGCAGGAATATTGACTGGCTAGCCTTGTGCAGGCGACAACAGCTGCTGTGGGTCATGTGTGCAGTGATTCTGCCATGTTTAGAAGTCAAAGTGTTGCTCTGGTCCTCCTCAACCTCTGGATTTTACAACCTTTTTTCTCCCTCTTCTGTGATGGTTCATGAGTCTTGTAGATGATGGATGATAGAGAAGTCTGCCAGAGCATTCCAGTGACACTTACTTTCTGTATAATAATCAGTTGTGAGTTTCTGTGATTAGCACCATCCACTACAAAAATAAACTTCTCTGGTGAGGTCTGACAACTGCACCAATCCATAGGGATTGAGATAAGAATTTAGAGNGCAGCTTGCTTCTGTGTCCATTTCTTAGAATATAGTATTTAGATCCATTCTTGGGGATGTGAGCAGCCCAACCATGAGCTNTTGGCCAGATTTGCAGTATAAACCATATGTTTCCTCTTGTGGAATGGGGCCTGAAGTCTAATCAGAAAGAAGTTGGCAATTCCTATAATACTTATGCCACT
>LZPO01117399.1:21816-37767 GCA_001675575.1 Neotoma lepida
AAAAAAAGAAAATCAAGACCAGCTGCTTGTCACTGGTCTTTAGGTCATAGATGAACTCAGATGTCCACAGGGCACCATGCTCTGCCTAATGGATTGAGATCAGGCTCTGTGTGGGTGGGTGGGGGGATCACACTGGCTGCGGCACAGTCTCTGACTTCCGGAAAATCAAGCTTACTTACAAGTAATAGCCAGAAAGAACTCAGACAGGGGTGATAAGTTGCAATGAATTTTACTTTTCCAGTAAATTATATCACCTGCTGAAAATGACCACTGCAGTATAGAGACTATTATAATTGAAGAATAAATGTATCAATAATTCTAATCAATAAGTAGTTATTCTTAATATATATATATATATATATATATATATCTAAAAACAGCTTCTTTTAAAGTTAAGATGGATTGATTATCTACTGTACTGAGCTCTGGGTCCAACATAGGAATGATTATTTTAATCCTCTACCTGGGTGACACAGGCCATAGCCTGGTTTGTGCCTCACAACCATGATGCATATGTCATATAGAGCTACAGGTCTAAGAGGTTATATAACCCTGTCTACATTTACCAAGAGATATGCCCAGGGCCCTGGGCTCTGGGCTTAAGTTGTGTTTGGGGCTTCTCTAGTTCTCCTGCTAAGAGGACAATTGTGTACAATTCCCCTCCTCTTTCTCTCCAGCTCCCTTGAGGGCTTCTAAGCCCCAAAGACAGCTAGGTTACAGAAGCCTGGCCAAGGAGAGAGAGAGAGAGAGAGAGAAGGAGAGAGAGAGAGAGCGAGAGAGAGAGAGCAGTGTTTGGATATGTATGGCTTTCTTAATTTAAAAAAAAGTTTTTTAAAAATACTGATTTTTATTATTTAATATTATATATCAATATTATATTATTATATCATAATAATGTATTGTTTTGATATTTATTTATATATTAAAGTTATATATAATTTTTAAAATGTTTATTTTATTTCCAATTATGTGTATGTTTGTGTGTCTATGTGTGGGTGTGAGCACATGAGTGAGGTACCCCCAGGGGACAGAGGTGTTGGATCTCTTGGAGCTGGAGTTACCAGCTGTTGTAAGCTGCCTGATACGAGTGCTAGGAACCGAACTCAGGTAGGTCTTAACTCCTGAGCCCTTTCTCTAGCCGTGGCTTTCTTTATTAAATATTATTTCCTTTGCTGATGGAGCTCCTGAATGAGTTACTAGACTTTCGCTCATTTTCCCATCACAGCATTTCCTTAAGTTTATAAACACATATATGGACCTATATGAACATGGTATGTATATAGATAACTACATGTGGTATAAACATCTACATGGCAGACATAATTTCCTGCATGATTTGGGACCTACTGCCATTCTGTAGAAAGGACATAACAACCCTCTTTCACTCCCTCCTCTGAGCTTCCTATGACAGTTCATCCTCGAACAGAGAACTCATCCGGTGCTAAACAGGTAAGAGCTAATCCTGCACTGGGTCCTGATGATTTTAACAGCTTTCACAAAGAGACGATTTTACAAGAAGGAGAACACCGGTTAAGCTTTCACTGCTTGCATTTGCCTGTGGTGTCGTGNGGAGGAGACCTCTCTTTCTGTAGACGTTTGTGCCGGGGTTCATTTGTTTCAATCTTTTAGTCTCTGCTGCCCAGGANGATGTAAAAACATTTNAAGAACTATTTTCTACCTTGANCACACATTGAAATGACATCATTTGGATTTACTGAAAGAAGTAAAGCATATTATTAAAATCAGTTCTGCCTGCTTNCTTTCNCTTTGCAATTGGCTCATTTAGTTATTGCTTTTACCACAGTGAACCTAACCTGACAAATACACCCCAAGGTTGTGGAGGAGAATGAAATTATTTTGTCTCAGAATACGGCTGTCTCTGGGGGTCAGTCTATGGCTGCTCAGCCACACGTGCTTGTGAAGAACACACGGTGCTGGGAGTGGTTCTTTACCTGCTCATCATCAGAAACAGAAAGTCAGATGGGAAGGAGGCAGGGCCAGCTATCTCCAAGGACCTGATCCCTGTGAGCTGCTTTCTTATGCTGGTCCTCCTCGACAAAGAGTTCACAGCACTTCCTAAGCAATACCCTCAGTTGGAAACTNGGGCTTTAATACAAGAGCCTGTGAGTGACATCATTTTATTTTTATTAAGGTCATTTACTTATGTGTGTATTCACATGTGCCATGGTGAGTGAGTGGAGTTCAGAGNACAACTTGTGGGAGCTGGTTGTCTCCTTTCACTGTGTGGGTTCTGGGGACTGAACTCTGGTCATTAGGCTTGGCATCAGGTGCCCTAACTCTCTGAGCCATCATCTCACCAGCTGTGGAGCACATTATATATNGAAATAACATTTTCTATTGGAAGTTTATAACACAAATGTGAGTTGTGTTAGATTTCAACTGCACAGCCTCAGGCTGCGGAAACTTATCATTTTGTATATATTCAACTGTGGCTTTGTTTTATTTTCTTTTCCTATGTGATTTAACAGTTTTTAAATCATAGGTTCTCTCCAACGACTGAGATGCTCTGGGACCCATGACACTTTCCATAGAATGACCCATAGTGCATTCTCTGCCAGGGGCATCTGTCTGCGTTTGCACAAGTCACAAGGTCCCNGCCTCACAGTGGTGATCATGAATTTGTGCCAGGCTTTGCCAGTTGGTGTTTTAAAGTAAAATCTGTTCTTTTTTTCATTTTTCATGTACATGTGTTTACATTGACATGTGCCTGAGCACAAACACTGTGCATGCATATGGAGGCCTATGATTGACATCAGGAGTCTTCCTCCAGCACTTTCCACCTTGCTCCCTGAGGTATGATCTCACAATTGAACCCAGATGTCACCAATATGGCTACCCTAGCCAGCCAATTTGCCACAGGGATCCCCCTGTCTCTGGTCTCTAATTCTACTTTCTAAAGGCTGGAATTATAGGTGCACCATCACACTTCCCCCACAATTAAGTGGGTTCTTGGGATCTGAGCTGTGGTCCTCATTCTCACTGCTCCTGGGGTGTGCTGGTTAGATTTAACTGACAACTTGGCACAACCCAGAGTTACCTAGGAAGAGTGGTGGACTCATCTAGAGCAGGTTGGCATGTGGGCATGGATGTAAGTGATTGTCTTGACTGTTACTTAATGAAGGAGACTCAGCCCATCCTGGGTGGTGCCATTCCCNAGGCTGGGGTCTGACCCTCCAAACAGCATAAAATGGGAGCAAGTTAGCAGAGAGCCAACAGGAAAGCAAGGATGAGTTTGTTCTCTCTTGGCCATAGATGAAAGGTGACTAGCTGCTTAAGTTCCTGCCTTGACTTCCCTTTGATAATGGACTAGACCCTGGAGCTGTGAGCCAATAAACCCTCTCTCCTCTAACTCAGGGTGTTTGTTACAGCAACAACAATGAAACTAAAACACAAATCAAGAGCTTTGACACTAAGACATCTCCCAGCTCTCTATTTTTTCTAGGTTTAGGCCTATGTCATGATCCTTTAAGCAGATTTAGAAAAACAATTTAGCTAGATTAGCTATTAATTTATTTAATAAGTGAACTTACTTAATACATTAATTAATTTACACAGTAACTGAGATCAACACATCCACAATACCGAGTTACCCTTGTTGGTTTTTTCACNTCTTCACTTAAGCTTCATATGCATATTAGCATTGTGCCGTCCTTTCTATATTTGCTTGTTTTTGTTTTTGTTTGTTTGTTTCCCTTCACAGTCACAAACACATGGTGACAAGGGTCTTCTGTGAGTGTTGTGTATCTGCTGGTCATCGTGGTAGCATGTGTTTTGCACATATTTGTGCTAATCAATCACCCCTCTCATTAGCTCTAGTGTTTAAAGTTCAGTCTTTCAAATTTTTGAATATTGATAGATATTTTTGTCTTCTAATAGTACTAACAACAATATCTCCTTATCTCTATTTTCATAAATCATATATTTTCTTACCCTATTTTACTGACAGACCAAAAAAAATGACATTATTGACTGTGAGTTCATCTCTTTTTCTTAAAGTTAATATAAAGTTCTCTAACCTCAGTTATTTGTTTTAGTTGGGGGAACTTTAAAAATGATTAAGAAGCTGGTCATGGTGGCATATGCCTTTCAGGCCAGCACTCCAAAGACACAGGCAGGCAGGTGGATCTCTTGCGAGTTCCAGGCCAGCCTGGTCTATATAGCAAGTTTCAGGACAGCTTTTATGTAGTTAAACCCTGCCTCAAACAAAACAAAACAGCTCAATCTCAATAAAATAAACAAGAACAAATAAAATAGTTTCCACATGTATACTACTCAGAACTTTTCTCTAAAACGAATATTTATAGTATCATTTCCTCACACATTTTTACCTATTGGTTCATTGATGTGAGGTCTTGATTTGATCCTGTTCCCAGTGTGCACCACTGCACCCCTAAATGAAATAAACTCATGGTGGATCTTCCATGACTTACTTTCAGTAACACATTGTCAGGATCAGACCTGCATGAAGTAAGTGTGTGTGTCATTAACTCTGAATTGGCTGCAATGGTAGAAAAATTCTGAATTTTACCTCAAGCTGGCTTTATGGAGAAGTGGTCTGGTGGATCACCTCCAGAAACTGCACCGTGTTTGGGAAATGGGGGGAGGGTGGGTACCACTCAGCACCTCTCATCCTCCAGCCCCACCTTAGTCCATTTAGGTGGTGCAATAAAATGCCATAGACCAGGAGACCTTGGGATAGTAGGAACTTATCCTCCAAAACTCTGGACACAGGAAATCTTAGGTTGAGATGCTAGCATGTTTAGTTTCTATCTGTGTAGCCTCCTCTATCATGTGCAATCATGTTCCTGTGTCTTCCTTTAGGGAAAGGGAGAAGGCTGCTGTGTGGGTCCTGTTTGTAAGGACAGTGACTCACTGTAAGACGGATTTTCTAAATAGTCTCGTTAAATAAAACACAGAGGCAGAGATGGGGGGAAAGTCTGACAAAGATCAGAGGAATTAGAAACAGCTACCAGACTTACCTTAGACTGCCACCGCTGCTTCCAAAATGGAGAGAGACCTTCACTTCCTTCTATGTCCACTTTTATACCCCTTTCTGTTCTGTTTTCCCATTGGCTCTTTTAGCCTAGCTACATCACTTTCTCCTATGGCCCACTTCTGTCACTTCCTGCTTGTCTGTATAGACCTTCAGAATTCTATGGTTGATGCTGGGATTAAAGGCGTGTGTCTCCACATTCCTAGTGTGACCTAGAACTCACAGGGATCCAGACAGGCCCTGCTTGCTAAGTGATAGGATTAAGGGCTTGTGCTACTTTTGCAAGGCTAGCAGCTGACCTTGTTCCTCTGATCTTCAGATAAATTTTATTGGGGGACATAGATAAAATACCACCACAACTCACCTATAAGAGCCCCATCTTCAGGACACGATCCTTTCTCAAAGGCCCCATCTCTTAAAAGCTTGAGAATTTTTATATTCCTGAAATTTCACTTATTCTCAATCGTGGGGGTGAAGATTTCAGTTATAAATTGTGGGCATAGACATGCAGACATAGCACCCCACCCTTGGATCTAAATTGTGGGCATAGACATGCAGACATAGCACTCCACGCTTGGATCTAGCACCTGTGTAGTGTTCCTCAGTCCTTAACTCCCCAGCCTCAACTTGCTCTGTATAGGATTATTTCTCTGTGTTTAACCATGTAGACCTTGTGACTGTTTTACATTCTTGTCCAGTTTCCTCACACCACTGTCCCATGGTGAGTTACCTCTGTATTTCAAACTGAGTTGTCTGCAGTGTAACAAACTTAAAAGTACTGCTTCGTACAACCACAGAGTATAAAAACAAGAGAAAGGGGATATTTGGGTACATGTATACTTGTACATGTTCAAGTCAATATTAACATTTTAAAAAAAATCAACCAATAAGAAAATTCAGATGTTTTGATGCATGTAGATTTTAATTGGGTTATTAATTTCCCTATCATTTATATTGTAATTTCCTCAATTTGCACGTTTCCAAGACTCTTCTGACTTTCGTAAGCAAGCTCCAGGAGCTGGTGGNTCCTTTTCTGATACCTNCACTTGCGAATTTGTTTGTGTTTAAGTTAAACTAAAGCAGAAGCTGGAAGGGAAAGAATGACCGCTCCTCCGTGACTNCCAGAGAGCCTCATGGGNCCAGCCTTGTCNCCTGCTTCCAGTCACATGACCAGGAGGGAGTCAGAATCTCATAGGCATTTCCACAGTCAGTTTGAATCTCCATTCATTCAAATAAAATATTTATGATGCAGCTTAAATAGTGTCTGATGTCGTTTTCATAAATCTCCACTTCCTCAGAGTTGACCTTGCTTGGTGTTCANTGGCATTTNTGAGCCACCGGATGTCCACGCACTTTTCCCTTCGGGTGCCCCTTTCTGCCCAAGAAGGGTGCAAGCATAAGCCTTCACCCTGAATTGTTTAGGTGGAGATCTTCAAAACTGATTGATTATGGAGCTGGACACAGTGGCACNTGCTCTCCACAACTATTCCATGGCTGAAGGTCAGGTGAGAGGCAGCTAAAGGANGTAGTGTATTAGAGCCNGAGGAATCAGGGTAACATGCGCAAAGCGGACTTCCTTGAATGGCATGCAGCTGCACTCTGGATTTCGCAAAAGATAGAGCCTGTTAGAGTTCTGTCATGGAGTGNGAAGGGTCTCCCGAGNCNCCACCANCNNTGAAGAGTTGGAAGCAGTTGAAAGATGCTGGAAGAAAAAGAGGGACAGTGATGTAGCCACTGAAGATGTCCTTGTTCAGTAAACAGTCTCTCCTGCAAACAACCCCTTCCCCCANGCTCCTGTGAACAANCTCTCCCCATGCTCCTGTAAGCAACCTCAATGAAANTCANTAGATTATCTAAAAATATACAGAAAAACCTGAGAACNTAGGGGGCACAGATGGANAAGTAGNAGAGGATTANTGAGGGTAACAGAGAGCTAAGAGTGGAGAACGGGAGCTGAATAATAAAAACACATTAGCTATATGTGTGAAATGTTATAATGCAACCATCATGCACTATATATATAATAAAATATATATAATATATATAATATATATAATAAAAATCATATATATAATAAATATATATTATATATATAATAAAAAATCAAAGGCAAAACAGATTTTCTAAAAAGATGTGGCACAGGTGCTTCCCAATTTGGTATTTGCTACACTGCTTTTGTATAACCATAAGAGAACCCAGAATTCCGTGGAGTCTTACACTGGTAGGTAGCACAGGCCTTGGCTTAACAGCCTGGGCAGAGCTGAGTCATTCTTGCTCCTGTGATCAAGTGGTTCCTGTGAAAGATGAGGAAGAAAGGGCTTGTCTCTTAACTAGCCAGATGAGTAGAGCAGGAGTAGGAGGGATTCACATGTCAAGGAACAAGGCCTCTACCTTGATGACAATGAGCTGGCTTGTGCACTAGTTGGAACTTAGATTTTTAAATTTAAGTTTAAATTTAGATTTAAATCTTCTTGGAAAAGTGGAGTCAGGGTTGAAGTTTCGTGGGACTGAAGGACCCTGTGTGTTTTCAGATCTGTAAAACAGAGATGTTGATGGATGGAAGTGAGTTAGCATGCTACCCTTCTGGGATATTTGAATGTCAACTGGATAACTCTGATCTGTGTTTACAGGCATGCAAACAACTGACACCAGACTATGGGCCAATCTGATTCTCTTGTCTTTCTCCACCCTGTCTCTTATACACATCTAGATGTGTATAAGAGACAGCTACAGGGTTTGAAATGTGTTTTGTCTTTAACTGAAAAATTTGTTATAGTTTTATGTTGTGTGGATGATTTACACACAAGACACCTTCCTGTTTATAAATATGTATNTGCACAGTCAAGAAAGTTTCTGCAAGGTATGCTGGGAGTGTGTGAGAAACTCCCCAATATAAGCTACAGTTTTAAGTATCGTTATTTAACTAAGCAACACACATATAGGAAAAAATATATTATTGTTGAGACTAATAAATTTGCATGCATGGCATGGCCTCTGGAGTTTAGTGGTCTCTTACAGCCCCAAACTGGATCATTGACCCTACCTCTGAACACAGCCACCCCTCCCACCTTCCCACAAGGTACTTAGCTTAGATCAAGAAGAAGGAGGTATGCCAGTGTTCAACACAGCAAGGCTGTTTCCACAATACATTGGTGACCATGGCTAATGGCAGATCTCCTCATAAATGGTCCCAGTGTGTCATCGGCTTATCTGCACTTGGCTATGAAGAGTCCCACACTATCTGTTTCTTCCACGTTCTGACCTGTTCCAGGTTCTGCTTTTGAGCTCTTCCTCCAGCTTCTAAGTGGACATCTTTGGGGTTCCCAGGGCAGGGCTGGAAGCCTCAGAGGCCACCCCCTGGCTGTACAATCTGGAGGTACCCCTTTGGAGATAGTCTTTGTATCAATTACTCCTCAGTGCTGTGGAAATACCTNACATAAGGCACTGAGGGAAGGAAGTGTTCGTTTGTGCCCACAGTTTGAAGACTCAGTTCTTCATGATGGAGACAGCATGTGGGCAAGAGCTTGAGGCTGCTGGTCACATTGCTTCCACAGCCAGGAAGCTGGGGGCAATTAACACTGGTGCCCAGCTTGCTTTCTCCTTTTTTATTCAATCTGGGACTCCCACTAGGAGAACAAAGCTGTCTTCATTTAGGGTGTTTTCCCAACTCAATTAACCTAATTTGCCTCCTTCAGAGGCATACCCAGGCTTATCTTCTAGGTGATTCTAATTTCTGTCAAGTTGATCTTCAGTATTAGCCATCACAGTCACCATCAAGTGTCACGCTGAGGCTGATGAAAGGCGAGCAGGAGACATGAGTCACTTCTGGGGAGAAGAATTTAATTTACGGTTTTCTATTATCTAGTCTGTTCTCTCCATTTCCTAGAAATGTAAGGATAGAGGGGATAGCATGATGCCAAAAGACACCGCATCTGGGCATGAGAACAACACAGAGAGATTCTAGGGGGCCCCACCCCAGCCCAGAAAACAAAACACCAACAGGAACATCTGCTATGGAGAACTTTGATGACTGGATGTCACTTTACTGCAGTGAAGTCTGCCTTGTCCTGGCTGGTGCATCACCATACAAGACTGTGAAGGTTGAGGAGGTGACATCATGCAGATCCTGGCACTGGGCCTTGCTTATAATTACACCAGGATGGTGTCAGCTTCCATTCTTTCAGGATATAAGCATCTCCAGACTGACTCTGCAAATTGCCCTCTGACCTCCATACACCATGGTGTGTGAGTAAGCATGTGCATCTGCACACACACACACACACACACACACACACACACACACACACACAAACACACAATTAAACATAATATAATAAAATAAAAATATTTAATGCCTTTTAATCACTATGAGCAAAACTGACCAACCAAACACTGTAGAAGTGAATGGAAGTCTGTGGCTCAAGACCCCTGCTGGAGGTCCCAGGCATCTCTGCTCCCTACTTGGATGAGTACCTTGCATGCACAGCCCTCTCTGTGACATGTACCCTCCTCTCTGCTCTGTGGGGTCCCTCACTCTCTGAAACTGGGCCTTCCAGAACAGAGGAGCTAATAGCTGCTCATTTTGTGAGCATCTTTCTTAACTACTTTCAACTGTAGCCTTGTTACCATGTAGATCTGGAAGACTGGAGACATGCACCTCGTCAGTTGACTCTGTGGGGCACCTGGACTTGCCCAAATGCTGGATTGTTGGCCTCTATGATGTCACCTGCAGCCAATCTGAGAAGAGGGGGCGCAGGAGGAGGCATTTCATGGGTGCAGGTGTGCAGGCTTNGATGCAGAGCCTGCTGATCGGCTCCTCTCCTCCAGGTAGGAGGATGTGTGTAAGCTACCCGTTGCACTGAGCCTGGATGCTGTGAAGATGAAGTGTGTTTACAGGTTTGCAGTAAGAGGGACCTATGTATCTCTCAGAGCAGCCACACTGACTGAAAGGTGAAAGATCATGGAAGCGAAGAGGGCTGTGGAGGAAAGTTTGCAAAATTAGCTCATGTTTTATTTGANAATATTCAAATANATGAATTGTAAAGCTTTAATAATGCTTCCAGACATGACACTGTTTCAGTATCTTTTCTGGAGGTCTGATATGTCACACAAGCTGGTATTAAATCCTCTGCATTATGGTGACAGAGAAAAATGTGTACTTGTAGTGTGGCTATTGTAATGCAAATTGCCTGAGAGGTCAGGAGGGCCTTGGTGTTCACAAGCTCAAAGGCTCAAGCCTGTGAGCTTTTTCCTCCCATTTAAGCTTCCTAAGTANGGCCAGCCTGCTTATGATAGCCCAGGAGATCATGAGCACTTACTAAAATATTGTGCAAAATAAATGATACAATGTGTATTTCNTTTAGAAGCAAATTCAGGGATATCTGGTTGGCTGCACTGATAAAAATCAAATTCTGGAAGATGTGGACAAACACTCAACAAACATTTGTCTGTGCCTCCCTCTGGTTCTGCCTTCCTTCTGGACTCAGCCTTNCAGTGCCAGGACAACTTCTAATGAGGAAGACTCATAACTTTATAGAGGACAGCCAGGGAAGAGAAGTTAAAACACTGTGTTCTGACTGAGATGGAACCACGATCAAGCACAAACTCTTAACTAACGAGTGCATTCAGGGGTTTGGGATATAGCTCAGTCTTGCTTGTCTAGCATGCATGGAGTCCTAGGTTCGATCGCCATCCCTGCATTAAACAGGCCCTGGAGGTATGTGGGTACATGCATATAATTTTAGTACTTTGGATGTGGAAGTCAGTGTTGTAGAATATTTTTTTTTCTGAGACAGGGTTTCTCTGTGTAGCTTTGGCAGCACCTTTCCTGGAACTCACTCAGTAGCCCAGGCTAGCCTCGAACTCACAGAGATCTGCCTGCCTCTGAGATTAAAGGTGTGCGCCACCACTGCTCTGCCTGTAGAATATTATTTTAAGGTGTGTTACATTTGTTTCTGCTGTGGAATATTTGTTTAATGATGCAAAGATGTGTTGCATGTGTTTAACTCTGTGAAACTGTGTTATTTTGTCTGTCTAAAACACCTGATTGTCTAATAAAGCGCTGAAAGGATAGGCGGGGCTGGCAGGCAGAGAGAATAAATAGAAGGACAAATCTGGGAGGAAAAGAGGAAAGATCAAGGAACGAGAGAGGAAGGAGGAGGACTTCAGGGGCCAGCCAGTTATACAGCCACACAGCCAGCTATGGAGTAAGATATGAAAGTAAGAAAAGGAAAAAGCCCAGAGGCAAGAGGTAGTTGAGAGAATTAAGGTTAAGAAAAGCTGACAAGAAACAAGCCAAGCTAAGGCCAGGCACTTAAATGAAAGAATAAGACTCTGTGTGTGATTTATTTGGGAGCTGGGTACCAAAGAACAAAGAGCCAAAAGAGTAAAAAACTACCAACAACAAGTAGGAAGATCATAAAAATAGAAATCAAAGTTATCAGATGCATATCCAATTTGAGGTCAACCTAGATTAGATGAGCTCTCATATAAATAATAATAATAATAATAATAATAATAATAATAATAATAATAAACAAAAAATTTTTAAATGCATCGAAAGGGAAAAATACTAAATTTTAACCCCAATCCTAACCTGCTTTGCATCCTAGAAACTTTACCATTGTTCTTTGCTGATGTCTGCTGTGTTTTTGAGGTATGTGTACAGAGGCACANACATAGGTGTGTGAGAAGGCCGGGGGACAACCTCCACTGTCATTCCTTAAACACAGACACTTTGCTTTTTGACACAGGGTTTTTCACTGGCCTGGAACTTGCTGTAGGCTGGGCTCCTGGCCAGCAAGTTCTAAGAATCAGCTAGTCTCTGCCTTCCCAGCACTGGGATTGAGGTAGATCCCCACGCTTACACCAAGCATTTGATAGTCTACCTATNTTCCTAACTCTGCCAATGGTTTTGAAAGTGAATTGGCACAGCTTGCCTGAACTGAACACTCCTGTCACTCTTGTCGCTGCCATTATCACAGCCCACTCTCAGGATGGTTTATCTAGTGATGAGGAAACTCAGAAAAAGCATGGTGAGCATTCTTTAGCAGTAGCTGGAAAAATGACCCTTGTTGGGTCAGCCTTTATGCTGACTCCTCGGTGATTCAAAGTAGACACACCAGGCCCCACAAGCCAGTGTGGCCAGGGCCCCTCTTGCTCCCTGCACATGAGTTTGGCAGGGACCTTTTGCACATCTCTGGAAGACACTGGAGAGAGGAAGAAAATGCATGTTTGGAAAGTATTGGCTCTGAGTTTGAGTTGAGTGTTATTCAAGCCGAAGAAGCTTCAAATAAATACAGTTTTGCATGTTGTTTTTTCAAAGATGGCAGTGGTCTTCATCCTGGACCATTTCCTTNCCCATGGCTCCCTAGTCTGTAGGATATGGGATCTTTCTGTTTCTATTTTCTCAAAGTAAAGTATTCACTTGAGTTGCACAGTTTAAGTAGAAGTTTATCCTGTGAAGAGTTCTCTCCAGGGGGAAGTTAGAGTGGGCTGTTCCAAAGAGGGAAGCAGTCAGGGGCTTCTATGTTGTGAATTTAAAAAAAGTTTTTGAGAATTTTTATCAGATGGGCTNCATATTCATGGGGTAAGATTACCACTCTGACCTCAACCTAATCATAGTAGACCCAATCTCCCCTTTAGCACATCTCTTCCCATGATTCTCTACAAAGCCTGTGGGGAGTGATCAAAACCACAACACAAATTATGAGAGTAAAGTTAGAGCCTTTTGAGAAGGTAGACCCTTCCTTAGTGATGCTATGTAGACACTGGGAAAGTGCCCTGTGCCTTAGCTTCTGACATGCAGAGAACAGCCCAACTGCAGCTACAAGGATGTAGCTACAAAGGGGTGTTCTGACCATTGACAGACAGCTGCAGTTTCCTCTGGCTGTCTCGAAGTTGACTCCATGCCCACCTGCTATCACCTGTATGGAATAAAAGTAGCTAGCTACTTCTAAGAAAAAGTATGAGAAATGTTATCTGTGGAATGTGGTGATATATATTGTACCATAATAAAATTTGCCTAAAGACCAGAGAACAGAACAAGCCACTAGATTAGACATAGAGGCCAGGCAGTGGTGGCACACACTTTTAATCCTAGCACTTGGGAGGCAGAGATCCATCTGGATCTNTTTGAGTTCAAAGCCACTCTGNACTACATGAGATTGACCCAGTCTAGGAGAGAAACAGAGCCAGGCAGTGATGGCACATGCCTTTAATCCCAGCACTAAGAAGGAAGTGATGGCTAGGTGGAGAAAGGTATATAAGGCGTGACAAGACAGGAACTAGAGCCCTTTTCAGGCTGAGGAGTCCTAGAGGTAAGACATAGCAGTGGCTTTTTCCTTTGTCTCTCTGATCTTTCAGGCAAATTTTATTAGGGTACACAATATATCACCACATTTCCCCTTTTTGTCTAAAATAATAACAGAAGGTTGTAAGAAAAACTATATGCAATAAGTACAATAATTATATACAATATATACAGTCAAGAATTACATTAACAATGTCCAGTCCATTAACATTTGACAGATTCAGAGAAAATAGCCCGTTATTTATCCTATTTTGGTGAGTCCAAAATGTACCTAATTCACTTTCTATCCTAACTTGTATTGCCAACCAAAAACTATCTTTTGATGTCTTTCAAACTTATACATTTTACACATCTTTAGTGAGTTTCTTTTCTGAATTTGTTAATAAGGAAAACTATAACTATCTAGTCTTCAACTCTCTCAGAGGACCAAGAAGGAAATAATATTAACTGAGTAAGCAGGAAGTGCAAACAAGTGACTTCCAAAAAATGTGAGACATGACAGAAACAGCTGACTGCCTAGACAGTCACCCAAGATTCCTCTGCAATGTTGAGGCATCCATAGTTGGCCTACAGGCCTAGCATATCTGACAGACTCATCTGTGAAGCAGGATTTTCTCAAAGGCCTTCCTACCTTGTCTTGACAAGGTTCAGCAGTCCTTTCTTTTGTGTCCTGCTTGTCCATTTGGGCAGCATACTGTCAGCAGTTGAGGCAAGGGTACTTTCTTGTCCAGCGGCTAACTTTTGTCATAAAGAAAGTAAACTCCATATGGAGTTTCTTTGATGCTCATCATCTTCTTTGAGTAGATTGGTGCTACCAGGAGCAGACATGTCTCATTGTCATAAAAAATATGTTATTAAAACATCTTAAATGCCATATTCTGCAAATATCTGGTGTTTGAAGACTAACTAAAATATATCTCTGTTTGACCTTAAGAACATACCTAATATGACTACAAGTTCAATTGTAATACTGACTTGCATTTCTTTACATCCTAATTAGTTAGTAATAATTTTCAAGGACTAGAAAATTGCATTACATTGTTAAATGAGTTGTATAGGTATAATACCTTGAACAAGATTNGAAATGTATGTACAGTATATTCTAACAAAATTAATCTCAATTTTGTATCAATATACAAAATTTGTATACAATAAACAAAAATCCAATCCAATGTAAATATTTAAAAGTAGATTCAATAATCTACCATTTTATCTTATTATATCCACATCTTCCCTTTTTTCTTTTCAGAGTAGATTCAATAATCTACTCTTTTATCCTATTATTTCTAGATAACACATTTCTGTATCATATCCCCCTTTCTTGTTTTAGAAAGAGATTGACTATGACCAATCACAATTTTCAACCAACCCCTAAACAAAGACAAACATCCATAGTCCATTTTGGGGAATGTGGGCATAGTTTTCCAGGCTACTTCCTGCTGATTGGGGGAACTAGTAATATGGGGACACAAAGAAAATTTTGATTATGGTCAAGTCCTGATTGGAGTACTCTGTGAGGCTGTATCATCTCAGCTAGACATCTTGATATTGTCCTGAGCAGTTTGTAGTCCAATGTCGATCTTTGGGTGGTGTATGTCAGCTTAATGGAATTATCATAGTCCATATGGAATCATTGTTGTGGGATCCCATCATCTTTTTGGAGACTTCAGAGATTGAATTAGATATGGTCATGGTTATTCCTTTCCTTGATACTTTTTTGAGGGGGTAGTTCTCTTTCCTTCTTTGGATGCTTATTTGTCCAAAGGTCTTTAAATTCCTCAAGATGGTTGTTTTTATTTTCCTGAAAAGATAAAAACAAAGCCTTTCCCCAGCCCTAACTTTGGGGAGCTTCCAAATCGAATCTTTATCAATTTTGATTTATAATTTCTCCTTAAATTTTTGTTTTATTTTCTAAAGCTGTTCTATCATCCAAAGCAGTATGGTTTCTTACAATAGGCATTAGGTTCTTTAATTACTATGGGAAGGAGTTTCTTCCATGATGACAGGGAAGGACTGAACAGAATTTGACATGGGGGTCTGTGAGAAGCCTCTCGGGGCATTTCCCGGGTCTGTGAGAAGCCTCTCAGGGCATTTCCCAATGGCAAAGGCAAAGGGTTACCTTGCCTCTCCCTTGTTGATCTGCATTCATTAGTCCAACGTCTGCCTTTGCCACACCTTCTACAAAATCCAGAAGGGAGAGGCAGTCTGTTGGGATTATTCCTAGCAAAACTATTGTTTTTAGGAATGCCCTGTTTACAGTCCCTTTTTAGGTGACCTTGTTTACTGCAATTGAAACATTTGACATTACTATTTTTCTTCAAACCTCTGGAAATCACCTCTCCTATCTAAGCATCATCATGATCATAAGATTCAATATTTATTGTATCTGAGATCCATTCCTCCAAAGGTGTTGATCTTGCCTTTAAGGGCCTAATTGCTCTTTTGCATTGTGCATCAGCATTTTCAAAAGCCAGGGATTCAATTATTATCTGTCTAATCTCTGAATTTGGTATGATTCTATTTACTGCTGAAGATAGCCTTTGTAAGAAATCCATGAAGGTTTCTTTTGAGCCGTGTATAACTTTAGTAAATGACTCAATTTTCTTTCCTACTTCTTTAATTCTGT
>LZPO01117399.1:40792-67905 GCA_001675575.1 Neotoma lepida
AATAGACAAGTATCACATCCTACCAGTATGCCTGTTGACTGATCTGTGACAGACCCAGGTTTCAACCAGAACAGAGTAAGAACCAGACCACATGCNAAACATGATAACCATTGCTGAAGACACAAAAGGTTTCAGCAAATTCATCGCCATGTNACATAATTCAAAGAAAATCAACAGAGACTAAGTGTTTGTTTCTCTTCTTTTATCTGATTTATTTTGATGNAAGTCAAACTCTGGCTTCTCTACAGCTCAAATTTAATAGCACTTTTGTTTTAAGAAGTGCTATGGTACCAAGAAGCCTGGTGCTTGCTACAAGAAAACTTGGTCCTGACCCTCGGGTGTCTGGTCACTCTCAGCCCTGTCTCAGTCTCCGTTGTGGTTCTTTATTCCACAGATGCTGCCTTAATGTATGTCCTGGGACNCTAAGTAGCTGAGTTCCACTCCCCTGAACTTTGTATTGACTTACCATCTGGATGGCATGATCTCACCTCAGGTTTCTCAAATCCCAGGCTTGTTGGGGCTTGTCTCAACACCACAAGCATCTTGGAGAGAACCTTTCTACAGATCTTACCCTCAACATGATGTCAGCTGATGTCTTTATTCAGAAGACCCTCAAAGCCCAACCAGCCTTTATCATAAAGTTGGTTTCAACCTTCCTAACGCTGTAGCCTTTTAATACAATTCCTCATGGTGTGGTGACCCCCAAGCATAAAATTATTTTGTTTCTACTTCATAACTGTNATTTTGCTACTGATATGAATCATAATGTAAGTATCTGATGTGCAGGATATCTGATATGTGAACCCTGTCAAAGGGTTGTTCAACCCAAGGGAGTCAGGACCCACAGGTTGAGAACCAGTTCTTTGTAGTAAAGATACATACTCTTTTCTTCTAGGCAGTTACACTGTTACTAGTGGGTACTTCCTTTCATGGTGCTGCAAACTCATGAGATGGAGCTGGCCACACAGCAAGGTCTTTATTAGCTCCATTCTCATACTCTCCTCACTCTAGAAGGTTTCCATCACATATGGNGATCTCTATCCATCTCATCTGTACTAGGCATACTATATTCTAGGAAGATGCACCCTTCATGACCAGAGCTTTCTTAGAACCATGTGCTCAAACTCTCTATGCCAGTGGCCCTACCTGTTTATTCTCCCACCCAAAGACTGAGAACTAGAAAGTGTCCCTGATGGGAATGTCTTTCTGAAAATGTGTTGCTCTGATTGGTTGATAAATAAAGCTGTTTGGCCAATGGTGAGGCAGAATAAGGTTAGGTGGGACATTTGAACTAGGGGGAGAGAGAAAGAAAGCAGAGCTGGGTAGACGCCATTCTGCCATCTAGAGAACAGCATGTAATGGCACACAGGTAAAGTCACATGGAACACATGGCGACATAGATTTATAAAATGGNTTAATTTAAGATGTAAGAGCTAGCTAGTGAGAAGCCTGCCACGGCCATAGTTTAAAAATGATATAAGCCTCTGTGTGTTTACTTGGNTCTAAGCAGCTNCNGGAGCCCAGGCAGGACACAGAAAAACTTTTTCTTACATGTCCTATATCTTCTCTTTACAGATTCTCTGCCCCTGGCACCGACCTTGCTTATTGCATTTCTAAGCAGCACAGGCTGCCTGAAGAGACTGCACAGGTGCCCANGCATCTGAATCTGTGTTCTTGACCATCAGTTTCCCAGTGTCCATAAACTTGCCTGCTCCCATGAGGAGCCAGGAGCCATATTCCATTTGGTCCTTCTGTAATACGAGTTTTTGAATGCCACCATCCTGGTGNTGAGGGACCTCTCNGCTACGAGTTCATAGCTGAGCCATCAGAATTTGAGAAGGCAAAATCACTGATGCTCACAATTGAACATTCCATGCAAATTTGGGGCCATAATGAACTAACCTCCCACATACCATAGGCTTCCTTTTATGCTAAAATTCTCAGTCTGAAGGACATCATTCTAGATTCTCACAGGCTGTGTCCACAGCACACACAAATACTCAAATCTTTTGCTTTTTTGGTTAGTTTATGCTCTTGCATGTGTTCTTCAAACAGATCACCATCAGAACGAATGAACTTCAAATGATCCTCCGAGATTCATTTGAGGTGGTCTCCATTAACGTGCTCATTGGCTGCTCCAGGGAGTCTCAAAGTGGCATCTCCTTACCCTTGTTGCAGACTTCAACTTGAATCACAAGCACTATTGAAGGCTACCCCTTGTCCAAAGCTGAGCCTCCTATAAAGTCCTACAGAGTGGCTCCTGCAGTTTAAATGCCACTGAATAGTTTTAAAAGTGCCATATCTTGATCCATGTAGCTTATAGCCAGGTCTGTAGAAATCACTCAATATCCATAAGGAGAGATCTATGAAAACTCACATGCCTGCACAGACAAGTTCTAGAACAATAGCCCAGCTGAAGGGATAGATTTTGTTTCTATATTTTTCTTAAGCTAAACATTTTTTTATTTAAAAACATACAATAATATAGATTTTTATTAAATCTATTATATATAGATTAAATCTAAATGTATTAAAAACATACAATAATATAGTGGTAGTTTAAATGCAATTGGCTCCCATAATCTCACAGGGATTAGCACTATTAGGAGGTGTGGCTTTGCTGGAGTGGGTATTGGCCTTGTTGGAGGAAGTGTGCCACTGTGGATGTGGACTTTGAGGTTTCTTATGCTTAGGATACCATCCAGTGTGTAGGTCGACTTCCTGCTGCCTTATGGTCAAGATGTAGCCAGCACTACATCTGCCTGCGTGCTGTCATGCTCCCTGTCATGATGATAACGGACTGAACCTCTGAAACTGAAAGCTGCCACCACAATTAAATGTTTTCTTTGTAAGAGTTGCTGTGGTCCTGGTGTCTCTTCACAGCAATAAGAAACCCAACTAAGACAATGAATTGATTTAAATTAATTTTGAATTTAGGAAGAATAACTAACAGAAATAAGTTTTTAAAGCATAATTCTCACACATTGGCTTAATAGAGATGTTTGAAGTAAGAGCAAAAGTGTTACAAGAAGCTGAAAAAAAATGTTGTGCTCAAGAGAGCCAGCATCTATACTGGAGTTTAGCTTTCCTTGGGAAGCCTGGACTAGCATGGTCCATCTGTGATTTTAGGTGGAACATGGCTGTCTTTCCACTCATGAACCTTTTGGATATGAGGTAAGTACAACTGGCAAAGTGGAAAAACATATATGTGCCTTTAAGTTACCATAATCTCTAACAAAGAGTTCTCCATCCTTTCCATGTGCTCTCCACACAGGCTAACACATACAAGTACCCCACACATTCTCATTGCCCACACATGCATGCACTCCACACATACCCACTGCCCACACATGCATGCACTCCACACAGGCCCACTGCCCACACATGCCTACTGCTCACACATGCCTGCTGCCCACACACATGCACCCCACATATGAATGCACTCCACACAGAACTTCTAAAGTCCTGCTCCTTCCATCTACCTTGGGGTTTTCACTTTCCCCAGGCAGGAGCTTCATGAAGCACTTGCTGGTGCTTTTACCCTGAGTGGGAAGTTTGGTGCTCAGTGAGAAGACAGGGGGAGGGGCTGTGACGCCTAAGGAGCATTGAGCTAGATGCCCAGGCCAGAAACTCAGCTTGGGAATTTGCTAATGTTTGACCTTGACTGAACTGGCACCATTGCATGACCTNAGTTTCCCTCCTAGATGGGGAGGGATGGTTGCATAGAAGATTAATTGGGAAATTAGTATCAGATCAGGCAGTTCTCAGCTCACCTGACAGCTCATGAAATAACCCCCTGACCTCTGGATTTCCAGTGCCAACCACAAATATTAACTTCTCTCCATGAAGTACNGGTCTTTCNTGGTTACTTTTAANATAATGGGGCTCTGACATCCATGTCTTGGAAAACAGACAAATCTAGAGNGTCCCTTGTAATTCAAAACCCCATTGNCANAGGTGGGTATGGATCTGGAAGTCCCNTAAGCCCTGCTTGTNCTTAGGGCTGANCAAGCTCCTTCCAGGGTAACCAGTCACCACAGACACCTGTGTTCACAGCTCTCTCTTTAAAGCCCCACACAGAGCACCAAGGGTTTGCTCTTCTCTCTGCACACGAGTTCCCAGTGTCTCCTTTATTCTGAGGGGCTGGGATCAGCCAGCATTATTATCCAGGGCTCTGTGACCTTGGGGTTTCTCTTGTTTGAAAGCTGTCTCTGGCATGCCTCAGCTGGGCCTCAAATCTTCTGTGAGGTTAATTGAAAGATGGTCCCAGAGGAGNCTGTGCATGGGCTGAACCACAGGCATCTTTGNAGGAAGGCATTCAAGAAAATGGAAATGCCATTTGATGCAACACAAAGATAGGAACCGTAAACAGAGAGGCAAAAGTGGAGTGGTTGCCAAGCTGGGGCTCCAGGAAGATGTTACAGAACAAAGCACCCAGGATGGAACCTATGCCAGCCCGGCAAGAAAGGGAGACCAAGTGAAGAGCAGCAGGCAAGTTCTGCAGCAAGTACCAGGAAGGGGCCAGCACATTTTCTTCAGGCTCTTGCATCAGCAGGAAAGTGCCTAGAGCCCAAGCTCTGAAGCTTCAGATCTAACTGGTGCAGCCTGGTGCCCTGTGGCTGGTGGGAGCACCTGGGCCAGTGGTGGTCACTGGCTCTCATGTTCCCCACAGTGAGTTTGACATGGGTAGCTTGTTTATAGGATTTTAAAGCATGTTTTCCCATGGAGTGCTAAGGAAATCAGCAAGAATNGTCATTTCTGGAACTCTGAGATGCAGTTCATTATGCCAAACTGTGTTTCTCATAGAGAAAGGTGAACCCCTTTAAACACCCACACTCTGAGCACGAATAGTTATTTCCACCAAGTGAGTGGGGCTCCGTCTCAGAGAGGTAGGTTGTGCTTCATGCTACCTTCTTACTGCTTCTACATATGTAGCCAAACTCCTCATTTTTTCATGAACCATTGCTTTCACATTCTCTAGAAATCACCAGCACAAAAATGAATTCTCCTTTCCCAGAATGCCACAGAAGGGTTGTGTTTCTCCTATATNTTGTCTTCTGGTGGGAAGGCATAAGTATGTGTGTTATCTGCTTACACTGTTCAGGGCTTACTGGGATAGTGACCACTGGACACAATCGCCCTTATATGCAGCTACCGGTCATGCCTTAGGCTCTGTGACTCCTGATTTGGAAGTTCATTTGTTGTGTTCTGGGTTTCTGAGTAAACCTTCAGAAGTACAGTCTAGGAATTGGAAACAACACAGTAGAACACAGGTTCCCAGTAAGGGAGCTCCATGGGACAGGTCTGGAGAGCCAAAGACACCAGTGACCCTGAGGTGACCAACAAACCCTTTGGAACTTTAGGCAGGGGCTACACCCTTTCCAGTGGATGGGAGAGTAGGGGAGGGGCAGGGTATCAACAAGAAAATCTCCAAGGATCTGTGACAACCCTGAAGGACTGGCAATGTGTGGCTGACACTGAGGTCTCTAAGGGAGAGAAGATTCTGGTTCTAGGTGTGGGGAGATGAGAAGGAGATGCTGCAGCCAGGCAAGGTGCAGGTTTAGTTCAGCAACCAGGAATGGTGGGCATCTTCATCGAGGAGGAGGGGCCTTGCCCTCCATGGCCATGCATCTCCTCCAGACCCTCCCAGCAGAGCTCAACACCACACAGTCCACAAAGGACAGGTACCTTGTTGAAAGACTCAGTGCACATAACAAGACGAAGTTCACTGTTGTAACTAGCAGATACAGGCTGGAGGCTGAACCAAAGTGAGCAGTGGTTACTCTCTGATGCACAGAACAGAGGATCAGCCCAGCCTAGGTACAAGCTGCTTCCCAGTCTGGGTCAGTCAAACCCTGAAATACTCTCTGCAGTGGCCTGACAGATCTCTCATCAGTGATACAATGAACTGGGCTATAATCATGCCATAGATCTGTTCTCACACCACTGAACAACCCAGGCCAGTAGCCAGTGAGGAGGGAGGCCCTAGATTATCTTCTCCAATGAATGTAGAGTGGAGATGGCCAGCTCACTAGAGGGCAGAGTCTTTAGCATCAAAAAGGGAATCTTTGCTTTGGTTTCAGTTTCTTTATTGGCCTCATACTTCTAAAAAATATTTTTACATTCAGTGTGTGTGTGTGTGTGTGTGTGTGTGTGTGTGTGTGTGTGTGTGTAATGTATCATAGCATATATATAGAAGGTCAGAGGACATTTGGCAGGAATCAGTTTTCTCTTTCCAGCATACGGGTCCGAGGGGTCAAATTCAGGTCCTCAGTGTTGGCAGCAGGTGCCTTTACCTTCTAAACCATCTTACAGGCTCCGTTAAACTAACTTGTGAAGGGCTGCCATGTCTGTTCCCATGGCGTATGAGCTGTAGGGAGTAATAAGCATACCTGTCCTCCCTTTGTGTAGCTGTTCCACAGCAGGCCACGGGTGTGGGTATGATCACGTGGGATGGCTGATGTGGTTGCTTTCAACTTTCCATCGTTAACCCAGAGTTGGGATGGAAAAACCTGGGTGATATTCCTAACTCACTGCTGTGGAGTTTGTTCTTGCCCTTGACTGCTCACACACAACCTAGAAACCACGCCAACCAAATACTGCATGGGCCAGTCAGAGAAGAAAACCACAAGGTGTAACACTCAAACCCAAGGTCTTCAGACCTGCCTATCAGATCCACTACTTGCTGCTGGAATCCAGGGGTGTTTTAGCTGTCAGGAAGGCCTNGTGTCCTAAATGAGGGGAGCCACATTCCCTTGTTTCACAGTCNTTCATATTAGAGATGACATCCTGAGGCTACAGGACAGAGGTTCTACCTCATCATGGGACAGGTCTGTCACACAGCCTTCACAGTCTACACCTTCTCCTAGTGATCAAACTTATTTGTGCTCAAGGACCTCATTTTGGAGGACAAGTATCAACACAGGAGCCATTCCATCGAGGCAACAGGGCACTGGAGGCCAGCCAGGGAGGCATTCCTACTTGTTCTTGNAAACACCCTTGGCAGAGGCCAGTTGTCCACCCCACTCAGAGCAATGTGGCAGGAGGAACTGGGACACCCTCATTGAACCTATGGTCCTGTGGAAAGCCACTTCCCTCCCCCAGACTTCATAGAAAAGAAGGTTCCTCTTGAATCTCACAGTGGCCTTCATGTGGCANCAGANGACAGACCAAAGGCTTCTGGGAAAATCTTGAGTATCCTTTGGTTAGTGCAAAGATGTCAGAAGTCATGACACATGATCAGAGCCTGTATCAACCATGCATCCCTGAAATCAGCAATGACAGGACCAATCTGCACAGGAAGGGAACACAGGNTGTCCACATCCCAGGCTAGATACCCCAAGAGGAACTGAGAACAAGCACTGCTCAGACAGGTAAAGTAGCACTGCTGTGGCACGGGCTCAGGCAGGTAAAGTATGGTCCTATAAGGATTGCTCCCTGTAAATATGAGGCGCTCAAGCTCCAGCTCTGCCTATCACACTTTCCATCACAGGGCAGATAGCCTTCTTCAATACAGTCTTCTTCAGAAATAGGTATCATCCACAGGAGAGTGTGCTACAAGCCATCCTTGAAGACTAGGGTGTTCAAAGAAGAGGTCTAGCAGTGTTTGATGCCTGACACTCTGTAAGCCAGTAGCCTGAGCCAGGACACAGGACATTCTCTTGACTGTTCCCAAGTTTGTATGCTGCATATTTATAAAACTTTATTGAAGGCCACTTCCAACTATGACTATTTAATAAACTAGGGCATGTCTGCTCTGAGACATCTCCATACCCAAGCTAGCATGTCTACCACTGCTGAAGTTTCCTATGCTTTTATGTGGGTTTGGGGACCCAGGGGTGACTCGTCATGATATTTGTGCTCTTAGTAATGAATATGATCAATTTCATATATTGTGTGAGATTCTCAAAGAATTAATAAAAATATTAAATTTTTAAAACTATATTAAGAAGTCAAGAGCAGATAGAACCCACCTCGGTTGACTTCAACTCAGCTTCATACTGTGTCAGGCCACATGCAGCTCCCTCACCTCATTCCTGACACCCGAAAATCTAGAGTTCAACATATCTTTCATTGGAGAGAATAAGATGCACCGAGACTCGAAACTGTGCCAAGAGAGTGCTGGGCTCACCAGTCTCTGGAGGGTGGTGGGGTCCCTGCACACTTCCATCTAAGTCCTGCGGCCATTCCCCTGCTGACTAATGACAGACTTGTAGAGTGAATTGGTCCAAACTCGGAGATGTGCTCAGAAAATATCTCTCTCTGAACCTGGCCTCAGAACTCCTGCCCAAGGCAGTGGTCAGCCACTCCAGTTCTTCCTGCATTTTATGGATGGCAGGNGGGAACATGTGAGCTTCTAATGAGAGCCATTTAAATTTAGCTAATTTTATGGCTCTCATCTGTAAAATAAAAATGAGAAGAGCATATTTCCTCTGCGTAATGCTATGCAAATTAATTAGCTGCCGTTAAACATATGGAAAAATAAAAAAAGTCAATAAAAGCATTAGCACAGTGTAAATCTCCATCCCATTAGCAGAAGTTCAATCTTCACTTGGAGGGTCTCAGCTCCTCCATTTGCAAATCTTTCTAGTANGTGTTTGTTTTCTGTATTCAAAACCAAAGCCTTGCAGTGAAAAGCTGGCAGGCAGGGAAGGGGAAGAAGACATGTTAGACACTCCAGTGCTGTGTCTTGAGCAGCTCTTCCCTGATCCACAGCCTCTCCCTACNGGTCAGGTGTTTCTGGTGTTCCTTTGCCAGCCATGTTGGTCTTCCCATTGCTCCTGGTCTCTGTCTTGTGGGACAGAGTGGGATGGTGGTGGTGGTGGTAGATCTACTCTGAAAACAATATTCTATTCTCTGATATAACTGGTCTCAGGATTAAGCCTGGGTTGGGGAGTTATCTGCTTCTCAGCCTCACCTCCTTAATGAGGTATGCTGAGTGGCTCTTTCTTCTTTCAAGGAGAGGAGTAGTGAGAGGAATTGGTGCACTTCCATGTCCCTCCATCCCTTCTGCTCCCTCCAGGACTCACAGGCTCAGAGGCAGCAGGGTTCTATCCAATCCCTCTGCCTATCCATATCCACTAACCCTCACTTAAAGGGCCCCTGTTCCTCTCTGGGATGCCNACCACATCTCTCATATATATGGATTTCCCAGGATCCAAGGATACCTCCAGCCTGACCAAATGACCATCCCCTCCCTCGAGACCCCTTCCCACATATGGTCTTCCCACCTCTGAGATCCTCAGAGCTTCATCAGGGATGGTTTTCTATCTGTCTGACCAGTCCACAGGTCTACACGTGGGAAACCCAGATCTTACCCTGTGCTCTCATCACTAATCATGGAGCATGTGCCACCAAGGCCAGAACTTGGGGAACGTGGGTTGATTTGAATTGAATCAGTCAGATGATTGATCCATGGATCTCACTCGGAATGAACAACACTGCCCTTGGCTAAAACACTTGGTGAAGGACACAACGGCCTCTGGTACAAGAAGTGTTTAGGATAGAAGAATCTTTCACTTAATCATGAATGATTTGTTACATATACATCCACGTTTCAAGTTTCTGTAGCCACTAACCCCTATAGGTTTAGAAGTCATTGCCAGTTACCTACCCAGGTTGCCACCAAGCTGGGGCTGCTGGCCCTTCAGCTCAGCTCGTCTGCCCTTGGATGAATTTTCCTACCCTGCATTCCTGGAGGACAGCCACACAGGCAATGAGTTTGTGTACTGGGCCACATCTGAGCCCCCAGTGCTTCACATGTTGGAAGCCTGTATAGATCCTGTATAGAGACAGGCTTCCCAAGTGTAAATAGGATTCAGAAGCTATGCTGGCAGCTGATGAGCCTCTGTAGGTTTTAGAAGGTAATGTTAAAAGTTACGCTCNTTTCTTTGGAAGAAAGGAAAATAGTCCTGGGCACAGCTTGCATACCTGTCACAATGGTCAGACACACACCTGATGGCACTGCCGTCACTTCCATTTCCCTAACACATACATTGTAAGGGAAGTATGCTGTGGCCACTCCTCACACCTCCTACCCAGGGCAGTAGAACCCCCTCCATGGTATGGCATGATGATGACATTATTTTCTTCAGCAATAACAGCCACAGCAGGCCNTTAGAGGATGTCCAACAGCATGCCAGCTATGAGACAGGAAGGAAAGAATATGCTTGGGACAAAGGAGTTGTCACTCTCCACTTGGGTTGCTTCTTCACTGACAGTACCAAAGACACCATCCCTTTGAGTACAGACTGTGTTGGGAAAACGCAACAGAGCTGGCAGGCTTCTCNAGCTCAGCTCCTCTCCTAGCAGCCTCTGATGTCTTTCCAGCCTGCATCTCCTGCCTGGATGAAACAGATGACTTTCTGGGCTAGCTCCCGTCGCAGCAGGCAGGAGCAGCAGTGACTGATTGGCTGAAACACGAGGATTAATGGGTATTTATATTTCATTAAATTTTATGCTCACTGGAGAATAACGTATCACTTGCAGATATTGAAACATATGTCAACCCTATCCACTTACATATAATTCAATTTGACTTAAATGCATTGATCAAATTTTATTAAAGTCCAATATATCTTCCAAAAAAGCCTGCTAATGCCGGGATTGTCCCTTCAGAGTCACTGATGAAAGGGGGTGATTGTGCTCTCATTCTACTTGTGCTAGTGCTATTTGAGGAGGAAAGAAACTGCTGTGGACAGAACGCTCATCACTAAGTGGCCAGGGCTGTCTGAAAAACTTGCAAGGGAGATCTTCAGGCAAATTTCTAAGCAGGGGCCCATGCTATAATGGCTCCAAAGAGGGTCAGATCTCAATGTCCAGACTCAATAGGAAAGAGGTCACTGGGAATGTCTCCTGGAAACAAGCTACAGAGATGCAATGCTTACCTGCCTTGTTCATNCACAAAGCTCGTGGTGAATTGCACATTACAGATGTCGGTCCGGGAGTATGCGGATGCTTCTATCAGTATTGCAAGATGTGAGATGTCACCATCTTGGTGTGGCTCTAGGCTCCACANATCACTACCTGCCTTCCTTCCCCAGTGCCTCCAAAGCAAAAGAAGTACTACTTGCTGTAGCCACAACACACCTAGATTGGTGGTGGTAGGAGCAGTGTCTAGTTTATGGATTGCAATANAAATTTAGTAAGATAAACTGAATAGCAAACACCCATATTCTATTAGAGAATTTTTAATTCCACAAGGAAATATATCTTCTGACTACTGGACACTACATNTATTGGGAGTATATACATGTATTCTTAATAGATTGCAATGGTAGATGTTAAAATACTGTTGCCTGAGTCCGGGCATGATGGCATACCATGTGCCTATAATCCCAGCACTTGGAAAGCTGAGACAGGAGCATCACCTCGGGTTTGAGGCTATCCTGGGCTGTAGAGTGAGAAAGCACATTGTTGTCTAGATTGATTTGACACAAAGGGAATGTCTGGATTTTTCTGTAGAAATGCTTCTCATCCATGGGGAGGGGGCAGTGAGGCAATAGAAGGTCTCTGCCCAGGACCCCTGCAGTATGCCACTCAGTCACAATGGCCAGGGCTACAGACCAGGCTCTGTCACATCATGTGCAAGTGTGCAAGTGTAAAGGGCAAATTCTGTCACCAATCAAGAGGAACCAGTCCTGTAACCACCCAGCACAACCTAGCATAGCACTGGATCAACAGCTGCAGCAGACTTGCCTGTTGTGGGTAAAGTCAGGAACAGATTCCAGGGCTGACCAAAGAGGACCCACCTGTCCCCTACCGTGTCCACTGCAGACAGTGGGAAGACCAGCATCCACTGGAAGGACTGAAGGCCTGAGACATGGTACACTCAGATGGGAACACACCAAAGCGAGAGACAATTGGAAAGCATANCTGACGTTCTCCTGAGGCAGCAGTTCACTCCCCTCTCTTCAGTCCCCAAACACCAGACCTCTGGCTCTGATGCAGGTGCTGAGTACAAGGGCAGCTCCTAGGCCCTTCGCTTGCTTGTGACTCAGTAGCCAACATGCTGTTCCTTTCATGTATGTTATAGAAAGGGGAAGTACACACTGCTCCCCATACTGTCCACCCTTGACTAAAGGAGGGAGCCCCTGTCTGGCTTCTGGCTGTGCTTCTGCACACCAATCTTTGCTGGATTCTCAGTATTTTCTGAGGAATTCTGTTGTTTCCCCCATACTTCTTCAGCTAATATCCAGATTTCCTGACTCTCATCACTGCATGTCAGGATCATAGAGTAGCCACACCATCCCCACCTACAGATACCCTCCTCCCACTACCTGTGACCCCTGGACTTTGAACCACTTAGGGTCACAGCTTCTGCATCCCTTAGTCACTAAGATTTGGTTAAGGTGGTAGGTCACAATTCTTACTGGGCAAGGTTTGCACAGCTCACTGAGGAACTCAAGGAGATTTACACAATTTAGGTGAAAGTGAGCAAACAAAAGNTACTTGAGAACAAGGAAGTCCTGCTTATTCTTTTCAGTTGACTCTGCCATCAGCCACCACAAAAAACAGTGCAGATCCCCTGCACAGCAAACCCTTGAGATGACAAATTATTACAGGATAGAGGGATACATGGATGGCTAGATGGCAATATGAATGGCTAGGCAGAGGAATTGATGGAGGGAAGGAGAAAGGGAAGAAGATGATGAATAGATAGATGGAAGAATGGAGGGATTGTAGANAAATTGATGGTTGGGGGCTGGTGGATGGATAGATACAGAGATGGGAGAAATGATGGATGGATTCATGAAAAGAAGGATGAATGGGGGATGAATGGAGAGAAGGAAGGAGAGGTAGGGTGAATGAATGGATGAGTAGACGAGAGATTTGATAGAGGGATGATGAATGGAAGAACAGATAGATGAATGAGTGAATAGTTGGATGGATGGATGGATGGATGGATGGATGGAGGGATGGATGGATGGATGGTTGGTTGAATGGATGGCTAGATTGGCAGTGGAGAAAATAACACCATGTGAAGACATTAAATATAATCTCATCTTACTCCCTGACACAAGGAGAACAATAAGAGCTTGACTTGTTGTCAGGAGGTGAGGGATTGATGAGGGCTTTGGGGAGGATGCTGGGATCTGGCCACAGCTCTGTTCAGAGGAAAGCCATCAATGCACATGGCTAGCTTGGAGAAAAGGGAGGTATATGAGGCAGGGCACTCAATAAACTCCAAAATGATGAGGTGGCCACATTTCTGTGCTTTTCTTGATCCCATTATTCAAAGCAGCCCCAAATTCAGTGCTAAAGTACTGCCCTGTGATGTTGAGTTTAAGAAGGCTTGGAAAGGAATCCTGTCAATTGGGCATCTTTGAGTGTGAGTGATCTCACTGTTCATCATAGTTAAGCACCAGTGAACCAAGGCTAATAATAAACAAGGTCTTCATTTAGAAGGATGCAGGAAGGCAGTTCATGTGNTGATTGGCTCATGTAAAGTAACTCAGATGCTCATGGGAACCTAGTCTGAATGCTCCTGGGAGCAGTGGCTCAACATTCTCTAACTTGGTGCTTGCAAGACTGCAGGACACAATTTGAGTGAACTTGAGGGTTCTGGACTTGTCTGAACCTGGTCTATGGATGACAGCACCCAAATCAGTGGTGCATGAGATGCTATGCCAGCTGTTCTCAAACTTGGCACATATTCAACTAACTGGAAATCTTTTTAAAAANTGAAACAAAGTCCCTGACTNCTGTAGAGGTAACTTCCTCATCTGGGATAGCCTGTCCCCAAAGCAGAGTCCTTAGGGAATCTCTGGCTCACATACCATTTCCAGGACAACAGGGAGCCATCTAAGAGCTTTTCTTGGAAACAGAACCAAAATCTAAAATTGGACAAAAGTCCCCACTTCATTCAAAGAAGCTCCATGTAACCCATAGTCCCTTCTCACCCCTAATCCCACACCAAAGGGACTTCCCAGANTTCCAAGTATGTGGCCAGATGGTGGATGCTATGGTAAAGAGTTTGTTTCTTGGGTCTCCCTTTCTCACCAGGCCCTACTGTGTGACCTCAACAGTTTGCAGTGATGGTGCAGTTTCCTTGTCTATATGGTACTAACTGTGTGCCTTCTGTGACTCAAAGAGCCCAAGTGTGTGATTTGCTTAACATAAAGCCTGGCAGGCTTTTCCTGAATATTGATGGAGCTAATTGATACTTTTCCTTTGCCTGANTTCGAACTGTTGAAAAAGATAGAGAGGAGCGATGGAGGCTGGAATCCAGCCTTTGTGGAGAGAGCTGATGAAAAATGGTAAGCAAGGTAGGCTGAAGGCACAAGCTTCTTCACGTGAGCCCGAGATAGGATGGCTGTCCCTACTCTATCCCTACCGGAAAAGCTTACAATTAAGGAGGAATGACCTCAGTGGATCCAGAAAGAAACACCCCTAGCCTGTGTTCTATCCCAAACTACATCTGGCCTTGTTGCCAAGTCCAGACTCAGAAGTGGATGGCTTTATGAAGGTTTTCTGACAATAAAAAACCAAAATCGATGGGGGAATCCCCTGGAGAATGCAGAAGTCTGTATATTGAGAATTAGATTTATTCTCTGAATCTCTGGAGAGGCAGCCAGAGCTTGGAGAGGTCTTAGTACCTGTGTTCTGAGCCATTTGCAGAGTGACTACAGTCCCTGCAGGCCTCTGGGAGTGTTGCAGATGAAGCTAAATCCACCATGCACACCCTTCTATGAAGAGCTACTATGATCCCAACTAGCCTATTACAGGCTCTGCACCTAACAAAAGCAGAACACGCTGGATGCCACAGTCCCCCTTAGAAATCTATAGAATGTAGACATCAGTGCCACTCAGGGACCACTCAGAGGCCCCCAAATTCATGGCCAATTGAC
The DNA here is from genome assembly GCA_001675575.1 of Neotoma lepida. NCBI lineage: Eukaryota > Metazoa > Chordata > Mammalia > Rodentia > Cricetidae > Neotoma > Neotoma lepida. The sequence goes on from LZPO01117399.1 coordinate 55,642, forward strand.
TGGCGTCTATGAACTGTAGGCAAAGGCTCGATCATGACCTGTATCACTGTGAGGAGCCAGCTAGGCTTTGGCTTTCCCTGTCTGTTAGGAAACGGCCTGGTTTGTTTCACTTTCTAACAACATTTAGGAATGTGCAAGACCATGTGGCCCTGAGAAGCTCCTGCTGGAGCTTTCTCTCCCTTTTGTTAGCCCACCCTGAGAAGCTCATCGCCATTCCCATCCCAGCTCTGAGGAAATGGCCTTATGGAGTTGTGTAACATTTCAGTTCTGTCCGTGGAAGTCCAGTGCTGTCTAAGCGGGACACTCTNCTCCACCTTTCCCAATCCTGAGAGGATGGACTCAAAGAACTGGGCAGCTCCTGCTGTGGGTCCATTGCTTTCCAGGAGGAATGCACTTACACATCCATGCTGTNTCCCAGAACAGTCTTTAGCTGATGCTACCCTGATGTATGCTGCGACATCCAGAACTAGGAAGTNAAATTTATAGCAAAGTGTGGCCGTGTGTGATGTCACCCAAGGTCCTATGTACTTTAGTAACTGGTTTACCAACGACTTGCTCCAGGATCACTCAATTTACTGGAGTCACATGCTCTGAGCCTCCAAGAGGATATGGGAACAAGATTCCCAAAAACACTGCACTCAATTCTGCATCCTGGTTCCGGAGCTTTGATGTGATAGTTTGACTTTATGTACCTGTCCTGAGTTTATCTACTTACACGGGAACATGAATTCCTTCCTGAGGTGCTGGTCAGAAGTGACATAAACAAGAGTCCCAGAAAGAGAACCCCTCAGCTGTGGCCTGAGTCCCTCCCGTCATCCCAATGGGGGTAGCATATGGTACAGCAGCTGGGGACCAGCATGGAGCACTGGATAACGAGGCCCCTTTGAATCATTAAGTAGCCTCACAAAGGAGTCCTTCTACCACTCCATGCTGTATTTAAGCCTGTGAGTCAATTAATACTTAAAAGGCATAGTGGGCCTCAGCCATGGGCAGTCAGAAGTCATAAGTGAATGAGCCACAAAGTCAGGGTGACCTGGCTGGGAAAGCAAGGTCCAGGAGCACCCCGTCCCCATCATCAAGTCAGATAGCTTCTGCCCACCCAAGCCTCAGAATGTTTCTCTTCACACAGCCAAGGAACCCAAATATACACAGCCCAGCCCTGGGCTCTAGGGACTTGAATGGTAATGAAAAAGCCCAAGTCATTGGATGTTNATGGTCCATCTCAAAATACAGGCAGAGAGAGTGTACTCCTGATGACAGGTTAGTGAGAACAGGNTATCATGTGTGGGGACCAGGTTGTCCCTTCACATAACAGGCAAAATTATGCAGTCAAGGATGGTCCTTTTGGAGTGGACAGAAACATGAATACTGCCAGGCTCATCCTAACCTTCCCCGAATTCAAAGGATGCTGGGATCATGTGTGAAGTGAGAGCTTTGATTTGTGTGGAGTGGACCTGGCTGAGAATGCATCTTGCACACTTGCAGCCTCTGTCCAGGTCTTTGCATCTACAATAAACAGTTTTTGTGTTACACTCTCATTATTGCAAGCATCAGCAGTTGGGTTTCAGCAATGTATCTGTCGGGCCTATGTGAGGACCAGAGGTGTGGCCTGACCCTTTCATCTTAGCTCCCACACTCGTCTCAAAGTCTTGGTCCCACAACCACAGCCCACATCACAGCCAACCCCACCACAGCACATACACACTCACATGCACAGGTACATCCACTCCCCCCACAGAAAAGCACACAATATTATGCACATACCTCCCCCCGACACACACACATATAATCAAGTGCACATACATGCACAGACACACACACCTACATACAAACAAACACACAATCACATGCACAGGCAATACCCCATTACATACAAGCACATACACAGGCACATGACCCCCCTACACACACACACACACACACACTCACACACACACACACACACACACACTCATATGCACATACCCACATGTACACATTAACATGCATAGGCACATACCCCCTCACACACAAGCACACACAGAAAAGGAACACTGAGGCCACAGAGGATGCTACTTCTCACTGCAGATGCTTTGCAGTTGGGTTGCTCCTTGATCCTTTTTTCAGTTTTGACTTTAAGCAAAACAGCAGCAGAGTCCAGGAAGGGCAAGGCTTTGGGGTTTTGTCTGCTTCATCAGGCTATCTCAGGAATGGTCGCCTGGGAGGAGGGATTCAGAGCAGCAGTCTTCCTAGATGGTCATGTGAAGAAACTAAGTCCAGCCCAGCCTAGAACCAGGGTTGACTCATTATACTGCCATTGAACTAAATACTACTTGTGCCATTTTGAAGTACTGAGTCCCTCCCACCTTAGTTCCAGGACAGCNTAGCACTCAACTTTCTAGTGCTATGGACAAACTTCCCAGTGCCAAACTGAGCTAATAGCCATATTCATAATTCAAACTGTCTGTGCAGGGGCAGAACTAGTGGAGCTGAGTGGCCCTGTCCCCTGCACATCCACGGAGGATGCTCTGAGGTCAGTTGGCAGGAACTCGTAGGGACCCCAGGATACTACCGTTCACATGACTAGCTTAGCAGGCTGATGGAAGAGTCAGCTGGCATATTTGACCCAAGCACATGTTTGTACCTGGAGTGGCCAGCCTCTAAACCATTATATTTCCACTGGTGGCACACGCCTTTAATCCCAGCACTCAGGAGGCAGAGGCAGGCGGATCTCTGTGAGTTTGAGGCCAGTTTANTCTACAGAGNGAGTTCTAGGACACAGAGAAACCTCATTTCAGAAAACAAAACAAAACAAAAAACAAATGAAATAAACAAACAAAAACACAGGATTTCCAATATGAGGCCTTGCTGGGGACTCTAAAGGGTAGAATCTGGACCATATTCTTTGAGCCCTCCTTACCAAAGCCCACCCAGACCTACATTCCTAGGGAGCAAGCCAGGGAATTGTTCTCACTTCATAGTTACAGCATGTAGATTCTTGTAGGATCTTTCAGGGTACCCACAATCTCTTTCAAAATAGGACTGAGTCGCTGTAGTGATGGCACTTGGTGAGTGTGATGCACAGCTGATNACTGTGTTTCTGAAGGCAGTCAGGGATTTGCTATTCTGAATAGTTTGGCTGCTGATGCCAGGAACTTGGATGAGAAGTTTTAGAAACTAGAAAAGTAATTGATGAGTTCACTATCTAGTTTNTACAAGCTTGGTACAGACACAGGCACTGAGGCAGGAGGCTCATCTCAATGGGCAAGAGTCTGAAAGGAAACCTGAAACATCAGGTAAAACCCAAGACGATATTTACTGTGGTTCAGGATTTAGTGCTGACTGAGGGAGGAACCCAGGCATGGTGTGGGCTATNGTNNATATATATGATGCAGGCCATTGTGTATGTATAGGCCATGCATGTGGTGAGGGCNTTATCATGGAGTATGGGTCCCNGTCTGTGGTGCAGGCTGCGGGGTGTCATGAGGGTGGTGGCACATGGCCTTTTTCCATCTTTTAAAGCTCAGAGATTTGTGAGGCACTGTCAGACAGGTGTGCCAGGCAGGTGTCTAGTGATTTCCTGGCTCTTGCCTTACAATAATTAGGACACNAGCACGCAGCTGCTTTCTGTAAACCCTGGTTCCAAGTGAGTTCACTTTAGTTAGAAACGACTTTGAGAAACAATGANAGAAGCATGAGACTCCAGCGAGCACGCTCCATTTTGTTTGTTTTACATTTTCAAAACAATAGAGGGCAGGAGTCTCTAACTGATCCTNGAGGCTCCGGAGCAATTCCCTCTCAATCTAAGCGTGTTTTTCTCTCTGTCATGCACTTGCCAGGGCTCTGAGGAGCCGGCAGGACTCCCAACATCATTTGCAATATTGTGTTTCATAAGGGTTTGTAGATTTTACACAACAAAATGAGTTGAAAAATCCTTCTTATTATTCCCAACCTTCACTAATTGTTTTTTGGGGGNTTTTGTTTGCTTGTTTGTCTTGTTTTGTTTTGTTTTACTCAGAAGTGGGACAGTCATCTGAGTTGTTTTAATCTCTCTCTACAGATAGACAAACAAACAAGCAAGTAGACAGACAGCAAATCTAAACCTAAGTAAGAGTTTTTATGGGTGTCTGTTACATTACGTCAAGCACATCTGAATGTGACAGATTGGACTTGTACCCTCCATTGAGACAATCATGGTAAGGCATAAAAAGTGTGGGCTAGCTTGGCTTCTACACTGATTACATGCTGGCACTGGGTTTTGTCTCAGGGATCTCCACACATGGGGAGACTAGGCTTCTTCCCACTGCCCAGAGACGAAGCCTATGACTCAGGGTTCTGACACACCACTTACCAACCTGGACTGGAGAGTGGAGGAAACAGGCCTATATCAGAGAGTGGCCAAGCTTTAGTCAGTGCCTCTGAGTAGCAGTGCTGGCAGCTGAAGACAGGAGCCCTAGGCAAGAAAGAAGCCATGTTGTGTGTATTCTTCCTTCTGCTTCTGTCCCCTGGCTGAGTGCTACTGGAATCAGTCACTAACTGGTGGCTGTGGGGGGTTTGTGCCCTGTGGTGCCGCTCATTTGTAGCTTCTCTGACCTCTACTTCCTGGCCACAGGGTCACCCTCCTCCTTGTGACAGCCCTAAAGTCCCCAGACTCTGTTCANTGTCTCCCACTGAGAACTGATGCCCTAAGTTGACCTCACTGCCTACTCTCACACCTGGAACTAAAATTATACCTTGTAATGTGTACATTCTACTAACTTGGGAATTGAAGTTTGTTCTCNGAATCTCCCTTTCTGCCCTTCCCCAGAAAACNAACGCTTTNGCCTGCACTGATGCTGCCCAAGATTACTGGCTATTCTCAGCAGAGTTCACATTACACCTGTTTGTGATGTGGACTCCTTGAAAGGCCCCGGCATCCCTCTGCTGCAAACCTAGGAGACTATTTCACAACAACACTTTGCCAGCTGTCGCAGGTACAAACTACCTGGATATTTAGATACCAGAGTATCTAATAGGACACTATCAATCTTTTATAGAGAGAGAATACATAAATTATAAACAAATATGTCCTTTGGTCTGGTCGAACAGCACCACGATCAAAGACACACAATGGCAATGCATTTGCTTCCACGGGCGCTGTCTTCCCCAGCTCGNGGCTGTGCTGATGGACAGCCGGGGAGCTGTTGGCTTTGGTTCATTTGTCACAGTACACTTACCTCCTGTGGTTTTAAGTAATCAATATGGGAGCTGAAATCACCTACTGCTACGTCCGCTACCTCCTATTTTGTCCACTCATAAATTATGGATCGCTGCACAACATCAAGTCTACAATTTCGATTGCATTTGCTAATCATTGATCAATAATTCAGAAGCTGNGCCTCCTTCAAGGGCCCCGCTTTCCTACAGCATCTGGCACTGGCTGACAGCAAGCGAGAGAGTCCCTTATCACAAAGAGCAGCCGAGGAAACAACTTGTTTAAAGTCGCTCCTATGCCTTCCTCTTCGTATTTCTGATGAGGGCAACTGTTTCTATTTTGGCGCCTTCCTCTGGCTTGTGAGGACTTTAATGACTGTCCCTAGGTCCCTGAGGTCCCTGCAGTGGCCTATGTGCGGGGTCAGGGAAGTCTTCTTTTTGTTTGGTTTTATGCGTCTGTCTGGGGGTGCACCCGGTCTCATGGAGGGAAGGGACTATGTTTTGTCCACACTGTATGACTCTGTGGCTGCGGAGGCACAGCTGNGACAGTATGTCCCATGCCTCTCAGACTCATAGGCACAANCCACAGATCTATAAAAGACTCTGCAAGACTCTGCCCCGAGCAAAGTCCTTGGTGCGATGCTCTTTAGGGCCTGGCTCTTTCAGGGTCCACNCTCAGCTTTCCTTCTGTTCGTTTTAAGGTATGTTTCATCCNGCTTGTGGTGTCAGGCTGAGCAAAGTTAAAAATAATAATGTGTTCACAAAGCACCCTGCCTTTGGATGGAAGGAATCCTTTTATCTCAGCCTCTTTGAGGACAACAAGGTGGAGCCCTGCCCGGCTTGCACAAGCCTTTGGCTGGCTGCTGCTGCTGCTGCTGCNGAGGAGGAGGAGGGCAGCAGGGAGGAGGAGCAGTGGCTCTGTACAGAGCAGGGTGCAAAGCAGAAGCGATCCGGAGCTGGGGTTTCTGAGAAGCCATCTCTACAAAAGGCGAGATGCCGCCGTGGAAGTTGCCTGGCCTGGACACAACCCACTGCCCCCCTTGGAAGGAGTAAAGGGCAAGGGGAGACCCTTTGTGGGCTCCCAGGGCTCATGCTGCCTCCTTCCCCACTGGCTGGATGCTCTCCTGCAGTCCGCTTTCTATAGATGCCTGGCCTCACCCATTGTCACCACCCTGCAGGAGGGCAGCAGCCAGGAGGCTCTCAATAACTTTAACTTTCAAAAAGTGGGGGNAAAAAGAGCAGCAGGAAGGGCCAGAGAAGAGGGCAGGAGGAAAAGGTTTAAGACAATCCGTGGCAAGAAGCAAAGCTGGCTGGCAGGGCAGAAGGAGTGGGCTGANGGGAGGGAGACAGAACTTTCCCTTTAAGGGGAAAAAGAAAAAGAGAGAATGAGAAAGAGCTTTTAAATCTCTAGTGAACTTATGTGAATCAGGGGGAAGTAAAGACCTAAGAAAAGGCAGCCCTCATCCAAGGATACCATCAGTTGAAACAGCGCTGACCCCGCTGCCTGCCCTGATTGCTTCAATATCCCTGATTCTACAGGCTCAGACGAGCATCCTACCTCTCCTCTTATTTCAAGTTTTAACCTTGAAGGTGACCTAGGCGGCCCCTGAAAGACATACTGCAGGTAAACTGAGGCAAGCCCACAGCTGAAATGGAACTGAAAGTGGAGAAGCATGAGCAGGTGTCTGAAGGTGGAGCACACACCTTTTCCCCACCCTAGCTCACTAGCACAGGACCCAAGAACCTGCACAGTAGGCCTGGTGGAAAAATGGTATAGGTAGGGGGTACTGGTACAAGTACTGGTACAAGTATGCTGAAGTCACTCTGGCTTGCCAGTCACTGCACCTTCCACGTGCCTCCGAACAGCCTGACAGCCACACCTCAAGCGCTGTCCTACTCAGTATTTTGCAAAGGCTCAAACCACATCAGCTCATGGTCCAACTCCTTCCATAAGCAAAGCCTTCATACCTGGACTTGTGGCCTTCAAGACCAAAGAGTACTCTCAACACTGAACTCCTGATATCAGAGATTGTTGGCTACAAGAAGTAGGACAATGGGTTGACCAGAGCAGGACCAGAGCCCCCAAATTTCTCTGGAGAAATTCCTTGGAGCCCCAGCCCTCTGAGAGGAAGAGTGATTGATGCCATAACATCTAGAAAATGGGAGTCAAGAACATTTCCCTTCTGGCTCAGGCCTCTGTGNCCTGCTGGTCACAAAAGACAGTCCTCTAGTAAATTAGTCACTTAATTTATCGCTGTAACAGAAATGCCCGACAGGAACAACTTAAGACTAAATGGTTTATTTTGGCCCACAATTGGAGGATACAGTCCATCATGGTGGGAAGACACAGCAGCAGGAATGTGAGGCGGCTGGTCAGGTTTGTATCTGAAATCAGGAAGGAGAGAAAGAAAAATGAACGTTGGTGGTCAGCTTGCTTTCTTCTCTTTTCCATTTTCANTCTGGGATCCTAGTGCCCGGGATGGTACCACCCACATTCAAAGTCTCTGGGAATAGCTTCACAGATGCACCCAAAGGGATGTCTCATAGGTAATTCCAAGTCCAGTCAACTTTACAATGAAGGTTGACTGNCACATGGAGCCATACCTGTAGCNNTTGTGTTTGATCGTCATCTTAGAGAGGGTGGATGGGGCTCCTATAAGGGAGCTGTTCATGAATGCACATATATTTGTCTGCTGGAAGAAGCAAAGACCTGTCTCTCAGACAATTGTGCCTCTACTTACCATGTGGTGGTTTGCATGAGAATGGCAGCATAGGCTCNTGTATTTGAATACTTGGTCCCTAGTTGGTGGAACTGTTTGGGAAGGATTGGGATGTANGGCCTTGTTNGAGGAGGTGTGTCACTGATNNTGAGTTTCCATTGGCCGTTCATCATGTCCCTCTCTCTGCTTCCAGTATCAAGGTATAAGCTCCTAGCCGTTCCTGCTACCACNACTTTGCTTCACCATTATGAACTCTAACCCTCAGAAACATTAAGTCCCAAATTAAATGTTTTCTTTTATAAGCTGCCTAGGTCATGGTATTTTATCACAGCAATAGAAAAGTAAAATAAGATCCAGTGTCAANCCCTGAAATAATGCAACAGTGGAGCNGGCAGCTCTGTGGCNGATAAGGCTGTGAATATCTCTGTGTCCAGCCAGAACCAACCGCAAGGTGAATTCCANCACTGCCTGACCCTGCATGTGCCATCCCAGAGCCTCTGTTGGTACCCAGGGATTAAACACTGGTGAGTCCTGGGAGACTTGGGTTGCTTAGTTTCCCCAGAGCTTAGCATTCATTTAGAAACCTAACATCTGTCTATCATCTATCCATCTGTCTGTCTGTCTGTCTATCTATCACCTATCACCTATCTACCTATCAATCTATCATATGTCTATCTAGCTATCACCCATCTACCTATCAACCTATCATCTATCTATTTATTATCTATTTATCTATCTGTCATCTATCAATCTATCATATATTTATCTATCTATCATCTACCTATCATCTATTTATCTGTCATCTATCAATCTATCATCTAGCTATCTAGGTAATATCTCTTCCATATGTCTATCTATTCTATCCTACCTATCTATCATCTATCCATCTATCTTCTCTCTCTTTATGCCACCTATATATTTTTCTATGCCTGTCTCTTACTCTTGCTCACTCTATATAATGCTAACTTTAATCTATTTATCTACCATCCATTTATCATAATCTTTCTCATTGATTCATGCAATTTTCTTTCAACACATAAATAATTCAGTTTTCTAGNGGACTAACTGTAGGNCTATTACCTCTACTGTGGGACCTTTTACTTTCTTCTTGATTCTGANTATGCTCAACATGTCCTGGGGGCCACATCAGCCTGGCCTAGAACCCAAGAACCACAAGGAGTGGTCTAGAGCCCTGGATTCCAAATGGGTCTGCATGATGTCAGCTTTCTCTATGTTCTCTTTCATCGGAAGGGTCAGGGGACTTTCTGTNTCTGAGAAGAATGCAAGTGAGGTCTTGTCCATTCATCCACTTGTCCCCTAAACTTTGCTATCNAAGGAAACTGAAGAGTGTAACCATTTTCCATGGTGACTGCAGAGGGGATACAGGGACTACTATAAGAAGTCTCTGTAGGGANAGACTTCTTTTTTCCCTCTTAGTGTGTGCATTTCATTGCCCAGACAACNATGGTCTGAGCTTCTGTCTATAGGCAAGCTGTGTTCTGGCCTCAGCATTCTCTGCTTTTCCAGTGTCAGCATCCTTATCCAGCCTATGGTTCCCCATGAGATCTGAGCCTCTCTCCTCCTTCCCCATGAGACTTGACCCTCCCATTTTTCTTACTAAATTTCACCTACAGCTCAAGACTGCTTCCTGNTCTGGGTTAGGAGTGNAGACCCTAAGTATGGAGATTGATGGATTCAAGCAGCTCCACAAGGNCCCTGGACAGTAGCNACCTGCTGTGCCAACTTCCTAGTGCTGAATTCTACCTTCACTAGTGACAAGGAGCTCTCCATGATGCCACTTCTTCTTTCCCATCTCCACGTGCTGGGCTAGCTCAGCCTCCCTGCTATCTGCAATGGGTTTCACTCTGCTTCCTCTTGACTTTGCTAACTTCTCTGAGTCACTCCCCTTCCTGCCCATNTGCCTGTGTGTGCAGGCACATATGAAGTTCTGTCACATTTATGATGTTTTGCTGTTGCAACACATCACCTTCTTCACAGACAGGAGCAAAGTCTGTCTCTGCCCCCTGCTTCTGGCAGCTATCACTTTTAATATGTCCCACAGGCTGTGTCAGTCTGGCCTGGGGCCCTAGAACCAGAAGAGGAAGTGGTCTGGGGTCCCTGAAGGTTTAAACTAAGTTTTAGGGGAGTTCAGATTAGGTGGAACCAAATGTCTTTTATCAGCCTAATTTGAAATGATTGGTTTTAGCTCACTCTTGNGCCTGCTCTTTTCATCCCGCTACAGACCTCAGGATAAAAATCAGAGCCATGCACCCCCTCTGTCAGCCTCAAATATTTTCTCAGAAAACAAAGGGACATTGATAAGGCACCTTTTGCTTCTCCATCTTGAGATGTCAACACTTATAAAAGCTTTTATTTTTATTATACTGAGTTACAGAAGACCATTTTCAAGAAACTTTATGTTGGACTTTGGGTCTATTTCTCCTCCTATTAGTCTCCTAGTCAATTTTATTTTTGCTTTCATACCATCATATACAATATCACCATATATGTATATGATTTTATGTGTCTATATAAAATCTAGTTCTTGCAAATGAGAGAAAATGTTTGTCTTTCTGAGATGGACTTTTAGTTAGCTTAATATGATTATCTCCAATCACACCTCTTCCTTCAAAAGACAGGATGTNATTCTTCTTCAAGGCTGGAGAGAAATCCATTGTGCATATAAGCCACATTTTCTTCACCTGTTCCTTTGATACTGAGTTGGTTCCACAACTTACCTGCTCTATATAGAGCTACCATGAACACTGACATGTGGGTGTCTCTGGGGTAAACTTGGAGACCTTTGGTAAATACCCATGGATGCTGTAGCTGGGGTGTTGGTTGACTTTTGGAGGAATCTCCATATCGGCTGGACTCGTCGACATTCCTACCAGCAATGTATATGGGGTTCTCTTTTGTTCAGCATTCTCATTAGCATTGTTGTGACTATTTTTCTGACTAGGACAAGATGCAGTCTCAATGTAGTTTTGATTTGCATGTGTCTCTGATGGCTAGTGAGGTTGAACATCTTTTCATNTGCTGATCGGCCATTTGTCTTTCATCTTTCAGAAGTTTCTGCTCATTTCCTTAGACCATTTATTGATTAAGGTGTAGAGAAAATACTTCAAGATATTGGAACAGGCCAGCACTTTCTGAACAGGACTCCAGTTGCTAGAGAAATACTGTCAAAGTCTGGTAAATAGGGCTTCCCAAGTCCAAACGCTTCTGTAGAGAAAAGAAAACAATAAGGAGAAAGTTATTGCNAAATATACAGCTAGAGAAGAACCTGAGTTAAAAGCAATAATGCAATTAATTAAATAAAATAAATTTTAAAAATGAAAGAAAGGAAAAGAAAGCAAGTGTTATCTGGGGAAGCCTGAAACCAGCCTCTATTGCTGTTTCTTACTTGCTGCCCACCTTGTTTCTGAGGCACGTTCTTTCACTGGCCTAGAACTCATTGAGTTGGCTAGTCTGGCTGTCCATTGATCCTCAGAGACCCAACTACCTCTTTCCCTTCAGAGCTGGGATTGCAAGCACATGCCAACATGCCCAGATTTTTTNTGTGTGTGTGTGGAGGGGGACCTAGGACCTGGAACTCAGGTCCTCATGCTTGCAAGGCAAATACTTTACCGAATGAGTATCACCCCAGTTCTTTCATTTGTTTGTTTTCCAGTTCTTAAGCTGGCTATTGGACAGCTGAGTTGCTCTTGTGATCACACTGAGTTTCTACTAGATGTTGGTGATCTAGGAAGAAAGCTTCAGGACTGAGGCCAAACACACACAGATAAGCAAGCCATGACCTGAAAAGGTCAAGACAGAGATGCCGTCCTAAGCATCTCACAGACCCGAATACCTCTCACACACTGGCACACTTTGAAGATGGTCAGCCATGGAGCAGCAGAGAGTNAAGAGTCCTGAAGGAGAGGGAGAAGGACCACTCACTAAGATGGAGGCTCAAGGCAAGACTGGGATAACAGCCCAAGGAGCCCNTTTACAGAGGGCAGTCANTGGTGTCTTTGGCCAACTGTGCCTTTTGGGATTTTCTAGGTGCATCTGATGTAGGCTGATGAATTCACTTGCCCTAAGCATCTGTAACACCCATAATGTACCAAAGGGCTCAAGCCAGCAGCCACTGGAAATGCATGGAAAGGGGAAAAAATATCAGAAAATCCAAGAGACATTTTGCTTATCACTTGTGCCTCAATGTTGGGCAGTTCCTGAGTAGGGAAGTGTGAGTGACTCCTCAGTGACTGTTTCAGTATAAACTAGAAAATGGAAGAAATCCTGTATCCATAGGCTCCTCGACAACTCTTCATTTTTATGTTTAACTTAAATATGTATATCCTGTGATCTGTAAGTGGGTTAAAGAGCC